>JAFHAW010000185.1:0-64408 GCA_019022515.1 Quercus aquifolioides
AGAAGAAAAAGAAATTCTCATTCTGGACCGTTTCTACCCGAGCCAAATTAGAGAATTCTGAAAAAATAGCAAAAAAATTCAAAAAATTAAAAAATATCATTCTGACATTATTTCAAGCCAAAACGAGTGGGGACAGGCCAAAAAAGAGGGAAAAAGAAATTCTCGTTCCGAACCGTTTCTACCTGACCCAAACTAGAGAATTCCGAAAAAAATAGTAAAAAAATCCAAAGAATTAAAAAACATGATTCTCGCATTATTTCAAGCCAAAACGAGTGGGACAGACCGAAAAAGAAAGAAAAAGAAATTCTCGTTTCGGACCGTTTCTACCCGAGCCAAATTAGAGAATTCCGAAAAAAATAGCAAAAAAATTCAAAAAATTAAAAAACATCATTTTGGCGTTATTTCAAGCCAAAACGGGTCGGGACAGGCTGAAAAAGGAGAAAAAGAAATTCTCGTTCTGGACCGTTTCTACCCAACCCAAACTAGAGAATTCCGAAAAAAATAGTAAAAAATTCAAAAAATTAAAAAATATCATTCTGGCTTTATTTCAAGTTAAAATGGGCCAGGAGAGATAGAAAAGAGAAAAAAAGAAATTCTCGTTCCGGACCGTTTCAACCCGAGCCAAATTAGAGAATTCCGAAAAAATAGCAAAAAATTAAAAAATTAAAAAATTATTCTGGCATTATTTCAAGCCAAAACGGGTCGGGAGAGGCAGAAAAAGAGAGAAAAAGAAATTCTCGTTCCGGACTGTTTCTACCCGAGCAAAATTAGAGAATTCCGAAAAAAATAGCAAAAAAATTCAAAAAATTAAAAAACATCATTCTGACGTTATTTTAATCTAAAACGGGTCGGGACAATCCGAAAAAGAAAGAAAAAGAAATTCTTGTTCTGGACCATTTCTACCAGACCCAAACTAGAGAATTTTGAAAAAAAAAAGCAAAAAAATTCAAAAAATTAAAAAATATCATTCTGACATTATTTCAAGCCAAAACGAGTGGGGACAGACCGAAAAAGAGGGAAAAAGAAATTCTCGTTCCGGACCGTTTCTACCCGACCCAAACTAGAGAATTCCGAAAAAAATAGCAAAAAAATTCAAAAAATTAAAAAACATCATTCTGACATTATTTCAAGCCAAAGCGGGTGGGGACAGGTCGAAAAAGAGAGAAAAAGAAATTCTTGTTCCGGACCCTTTCTACCCGAGCCAAATTAGAGAATTCCGAAAAAAATAGCAAAAAAATTAAAAAAAATTAAAAAACATCATTCTGGCATTATTTCAAGATTAAACAGGTCGGCACAGGCTGAAAAAGGGAGAAAAAGAAATTATCTTTCCGGACCGTTTCAACCCGACCCAAATTAGAGAATTTGAAAAAAATAGCAAAAAAATTTTAAAGCTTAAAAAACATCATTTTCACATTATTTCAAGCCAAAACGGGTCAGGACAAGTCAAAAAAGGGAGAAAAAGAAATTCTCGTTCTGGACCTTTCTACATAAGCCAAATTAGAGAATTCCGAAAAAAATATCAAAAAAATTCAAAAAATTAAAAAACATCATTCTAGCATTATTTCAAGCCAAAATGGGTCAGGACAAGCCAAAAAAGAGAGAAAAAGAAATTCTCGTTCTGGACCGTTTCTACCCGAGCCAAATTAGAGAATTTCGAAAAAAATAGAAAAAAATTCTAAAAATTAAAAAACATCATTTTGACATTATTGCAAGCCAAAAAGAATTGGGACGGGCTGAAAAACAAAGAAAAAGAAATTATCATTCAGGATCGTTACCACCCGAGCCAAATTAGAAAATTCCAAAAAAAAATAGCAAAAAAATTCAAAAAATTAAAAAACATCATTTTCACATTATTTCAAGCCAAAACGGGTCAGGACAAGCTGAAAAGAGAGAAAAAGAAATTCTCATTCTGGACCGTTTCTACCCAAGCCAAATTAGAGAATTCCGAAAAAAATAGCAAAAAAATTCAAAAAATTTAAAAAACATCATTCTGGCATTATTTCAAGCCAAAACAGGTCGGGACAGGCCGAAAAAGAGAGAAAAAGAAATTCTCGTTCCGAACCGTTTCAACCCGAGCCAAATTAGAGAATTCCGAAAAAAATTGCAAAAAATTTAAAAAATTAAAAAACATCATTTTCGCATTATTTCAAGCCAAAACGGGTCAGGACAGGCCAAAAAAGGGAGAAAAAGAAATTCTCGTTCTGGACCGTTTCTACCCGAGCCAAATTAGAGAATTTCGAAAAAAATAGCAAAAAAATTCAAAAAATTAAAAAACATCATTCTGGCATTATTTCAAGCCAAAACGGGTCGGGAAAGGCCCAAAAAGAGAGAAAAAGAAATTCTCATTCCGGACCGTTTCTACCCGAGCCAAATTAGAGAATTCCGAAAAAAAATAGCAAAAAAATTTGAAAAATTAAAAAACATCATTCTAGCATTATTTCAAGCCAAAACGGGTCGGGACAGGCCAAAAAGAGAGAAAAAGAAATTCTTGTTCCGGACCATTTCTACCCGAGCCAAATTAGAGAATTCCTAAAAAAATAGCAAAAAAATTCAAAAAATTAAAAAACATCATTCTGGTGTTATTTCAAGCCAAAACGGGTCGGGAGAGGCCGAAAAAGAGAGAAAAAGAAATTCTCGTTCTGGACCGTTTCAACTTGAGCCAAATTAGAGAATTCCGAAAAAAATAGCAAAAAAATTTTAAAAATTAAAAAACATCATTTTCACATTATTTCAAGCCAAAACGGGTCGGGACAGGCCGAAAAAGGGAGAAAAAGAAATTCTCGTTCCGGATCGTTTCTACCCGAGCCAAATTAGAGAATTTCGAAAAAAAATAGCAAAAAAATTCAAAAAACTAAAAAACATTATTCTGGCATTATTTCAAGCAAAAACGGGTCGGGAGAGGCCAAAAAAGAGAGAAAAAAAAATTCTCGTTCCGGACCATTTCTACCCGAGCCAAATTAGTGAATTCCGAAAAAAATAGCAAAAAAATGCAAAAAATTAAAAAACATCATTCTGACATTATTTCAAGCCAAAACGGACAGGCAGAAAAAAAGAGAAAAAGAAATTCTCGTTCCGGACCATTTCTACCCGAGCCAAATTAGAATTCTGAAAAAAAATAGCAAAAAAATTCAAAAAATTAAAAAACATCATTTTGACATTATTTCAAGCCAAAACGGGTCGAGACAAGCCGAAAAAGAGAGAAAAAGAAATTCTTGTTCCGGACCGTTTCTACCCGAGCCAAATTAGAGAATTCCGAAAAAAATAGCAAAAAAATTTTAAAAATTAAAAAACATCATTTTGACATTATTTCAAGCCAAAACGGTTCGAGACAAGCCGTAAAAGGGAAAAAAAATAAATTCTCGTTCCGGACCGTTTTTACCCGAGCCAAATTAGAGAATTCCAAAAAAAATAGCAAAAAAATTCAAAAAAATTAAAAAACATCATTCTGACATTATTTCAAGCCAAAAAGAATTGGGATAGGCTCCAAAGAGATGACAGTATGAAGTTTGCTTTCTTTGGTTGGTTAGGGTTGAAGTCGGTCAAGAGCCTTGGATCGACTGCGAGTGATTGGGGCGACATAATCATCGGCAATGGAAGCATCGACCATTGATTTTCAGACATTCTTGCTAAAGGTCATCGAAGTTAGTAGCAAATCGAATTTCTTTTCTTTTGAAGGAGAAAGAGATGAGAGGTAGAGATGTCCCACCAGGTGTGCCAAAATTTATAGACGACTAAATTTCTAGTTTGAAATAAATCAAACAAGTAAAATAGTTTCACAAATTCGAATTTGTATTGATGAATGTGTGGTACAATTCTCTGTTATTATAAAAGAGTGATCCTCTGATTCGATCTCCTTGAAAGACATGTTGATTGGATTTGTAATAATGTGATTTTGACTCGAACACCAAAAATCCTTCAATTTGACTGAAGGATGGATCGAAGACCTTTGAAACATAATTACAATGAATCTCTGGTTATGAGCTTGTTAGAAATTCTTTGTTCTTCGTTTTCTTCGCGTTCTTGATATGTTCTTCGTGTTCTTGGTGCGTTCTTCGTCTTCGAAGGTTTGTGGTGGAAGTTCTTCGGTGCTTTAGAGGCTTGAATCCGTAAACCTTCGTTGATTTAGGGTTTGTTGAGGTTTTTGGAGGCTTTTGAGCTTAATTCCACAAACTTCAAGATCTAGGTTGAATGTTCTTCGGTTTTGAGGTTGAAGTTCTTGAAGGCTTTGAGGCTTGATTCCTGTAGAGCTTCTGTACTTCTGAGTGCTTCTGAATCTTCTCTGATGCTGCTTATGCTCTAGATGGCTTGGTCTCCCAAGATCTCTTGATCTGTTGAAATGCCTTAGGAAGGCTTCTATTTATAGGAGTTTGGGGGTGGGTGAGCGACACGTGGTGGAGTCTGATTAGTGACACATGTCACAGCTTATGTTATCACTTACACGCGCTGGATTGCATATGTCATCGCTTACACGTGCTGGACTGCTTATGTCATTGCTTACACGAGCTGATGTGTGATTGGTTTTTGCATGCATTTTATGCCTCTATTTCAATGACACTTGGCAAATTTCTGTTGGTTTCTGAGTAGTGATAGCAAAACCTAGCAGCAGTACGTGACGCTTTGTAATTGGCTGTATTTTGTGGACTTGGTAGTATGATGTGTCAGCTTGTGATAGGTCGGGAATTTTCCCTCTCTACATACACTTTTTAAAATCCAGAATTTAATTTGAAATCACCTAAATTATATGGAATTATGTAGTTTATCAAGTTCTTTAATGAAGGGTAGCCATTTGGCATAAAAACAAATGTAGCTATTTGGTCATGACCATGATTTTAAGACCAAAATTTTATTATATTGTACATGATTTTTCATTGTTCCACCAGCTTCACGGTTGATCTCTCGTGTATTACATTTGTTCTTAGTGTCTGAAATCTGAAGCAACATCCTATTCCCTTACCTCTTTCTGAGAAAAGATAACCGTGAATTCTATTTGAAGTACAATCGAACAAAACTTTTATTGCAAAAGAGCTTATGCCAAACTTAACAATAAAAAAAGTGTAACATGATTTCTCCTTTCTTTAGGAAATGCTGCTGCAAACCATGCCCGTTGGTGGTAGTGCTGTGGATTGTGGAGTAAAAAATTTATCATTTAAGGACTTAAATTAAAATGTGATAGATTAAATATTTTTATTTCCTTTTACATATGGTGCAAAAAGTATGAAGATAGTTAAAGATATAAATGAAATATTTACAAATCAACAGATGTTGAACAAAAAGCGTTTATCAATCTGAATAAATATGTGCTAAGATGTATAGTTAAACAATTAACACTCTTTTAGAGAATTAAAATAATCAAGTATATGTTAAGAGTTTTGTAGCTCAGTTGGCACCTCTTGACGTTTCGAATTGAAATGTCTATGATCCAAGTTTATCTCCCCCATTATAGCTATTAAATTAATCAAAAAAACAAGTATCAAATATGTATATAAAGTGTTTAGCAATTTTCTTTATGTAAACAACTAAATTATTGACAATAAAACTTGTCCTTGGAGATCCTTAAGATGCTCTTAGAAAAATGAAGTTTCATAAAGTGTAAATCCATAGGTGTTATGTTTCTAAATTGCAACATCTTTATTTTAAATATAGTATTAATAGTTCTTAATTTGCACATGCTTAAATTATAAAAGTTAAATTAAAATATGGATAAATAATAGCAAAACATCCAAATTCTTGGTAAAATTAATAGCATTGAATTAATTATCCTTAGTAAAGATAAAAGATAACTTTGTCGGTATTTTATTTGTCAATGCAATCATGTGTTCCAATTTAATCAAGGAACTCCAAGTACTATGCCTAATTTTTTTTCTCATAAAAAAACGTCAAGCATAGTTGTGGTTGATTTCAAATTTTGACGTTTTTTTTTAAAAAATATTTTTCTCCAATTGGCTTCTTTTCTTAATTGATGAGGCTTCTCCAATCTTGTAGGTCTCTGAGTTTGAGTTAGGTTCAACCCACTTAAGTTAGAGTCTATTCATAATCCATATCCCTTAGATAAAACCCATTAGCATGCAAAGCTTTTTTTTACCTATAAAACAAAGATAATTCATAATCAATAGCAAAATAACATAAAAGTAAAACTAAATATGCAAATATGAGTGTACTTTATTTTATATATTTTATGCACACTAGTGGCACCGCCACCTGGTCCAGAGGCAGAAACATAACAAATAAAAGTGTATGTAGATCAAATATCAATAAGAACCAGCCGGCTGCATAAAAATGATGGCACAGCCATTAGTTTATGAAAAATTTTAAGAATACACACTTTGTCATAACTTGCATATGCATTAAGTGGTGATTGGATGGACATTCACAAAAATATTCTAACATAGAGTAGATACTTTTCACCTGGTACTAATGATGAAACTCATATGTATGTGTTATAATCCAATTTTAAGTTGATATATGTGTAAGTTGTGGAAAAATATATGACTCTCTAGACAAATTGTTAGTTTATTGGAAAAGTCCACAATTTCAAATTCGTAAATCAATTAACAAGCTTGTTTTGTAAAAGGTGAGAAAATAGCTTTTTTCGTTCTCATGCACAGCTTCAACAAACTTGAGTTGTAAAAAAGTTATTAGTGCACAAAAGTGGGACAAAATTGGCCAATACCCTTTTCACCCAAATTATATAGCCTTTTGCCCCCCTTCCAAACTAATTAGGAAAATGCACCTCTTTTAAAATTTGATTTGCTCAAAATCGAGTTAGGCCCTATAGTGGTGTTTTTAAGGAGCCTATAATAACGTTTTAAAGACCTATAGTGGCGTTTTGTAACTCGACCTCCATGAACTCGAGTTATAGGCAAAAAAATTTAAAAAAATTACAAAAGATGGGCATTTCTCTAATTAGTTTGGGAAGAGGGGCAGAAGGCTATATAATTTGGGCGAAAGGAGAATAGGCCAATTTTGTCCAACAAAATTGTGTGCATTTGATTCCAGACTTGGTATATGAATAAAGTTAAAGACCCCAAAAGCTTCAAGTTAACGTTTCCATGTTCACTTAGCATATATAAAGCTTAGTATTTGATGAATAGGATAATCATACCAATAAGTGACCTTGTTTATGGAAGCACTCAACGAGGCCGGGATGGAGCACGTAATTTCCATGGAGGAGTTCCATTCGAGAAAAGTTGAAAGAAAAGAAGCTGGTGAATCAAGCAGAGACAATGATCAACCAGTCATTGTCCCTAGAGACACCCAAACGCTGACTACTACAATCCAAGAGAGAGGCAGTACCATTTCCAAGGAAGAGAAAGAGAAGTTTAAGAAATTAAAGGAGGCGCAAGCCAAAGTGCAACTAGGATCAACACCAAAGATACGAGAGGTTATGTTAATGCATTATAATAAAAGTAAAATGGTCCTTTTATTAATTCAGTCCTATTCATGTTTCTCCCAAAAAAAAAAAAAAAGTCCTATTCTGCTATTCATTTCATAATTTTGTTATCACAAAATTTTCTAAGAAACTTTATATCCCATTAGGTCAGAATCGTTGTTACAAAATATTTATTTCCACTAGTTATGATTTATTTCTTCATTCTCCAGTGATTTAATTCCTTATTTGTAACTAAGTATTTTAAGTATATATAAAAAATTCTATACGTTTTTATGATGCTTAGGGCTGTTCGGTTGGTCCGAGTTGGGTTTGTACCTAACCCGAAACCAACCTAACTCTGTCAGGGTGGCAGATGGGAGAGCTTGCCATCAACCGAAACAGTGATCAGATCGGTTCGGGTTGAGTTGGTTTCGGTTGAAACTTAGAAGGCAGCGGCGCTAGAAGGGATCTCATCAGAATCTTCAGATCTCCAACAAGATCGCTAGATCTTGGCCAGATCTAGGTAGAGATCACGAGATCTTGGCCAGATCTGGGTGGAGATCACATGATCTACACAAGATTTGGGCAAAGGCCAAACATTTGGTAGAAATGGAGGATTCTAACGAGTGTTCTAAGATTTTTGGTTGGAGGGACTGTCAGGTCCGTTTAATTTGGGTTTTAGAGGGAGCACTTGACACTTGACCTACTCCCAACGAGTTTTGGAGGAGATCACATGCTATTGACCACAACAGGTGTCAGTTCAGTCAGTAGGTTTGGTTTCAAGTGAGTGGAGCGAGTGGGTCGAGTGATTGGATTTGCTGTACACCCCTAATACAATGGATTGGCTCCAGGTGTAGCCGTTTAGGTCACTTAGGTCCTTGCCTAAGACTCCCATTAGATAAAAGCTCCAAAATTGTGAGTAAATTCAAATAATCATTGATGATTAATTTCCTCTAACAACTAGAGGTTTTAATATTTGTAACACAAATCTCTCACACGATCACACACCCAAACAATCTCTCTATCCCTCAACACCAAAATCGAAGTTGGAAATTAGATATTTCAATTTTCTTGGACTTGCGTCATCTTCCTCAAGGTACTAGAAAACTTTTTTTTTTTTTTTAAGTAAAATTCTTCATTTATTTTATTAAATTTTATGCCTAATTTATAATATTGGATTATCTATATGAAACTGATCTTGATTTAGTTAGTATTAGTTATGTTTTGAAATCATTTTTATTTGGCACAAGTTAAGGCCATTGAATCATTATATTGTTAAGTGAAAGAATAGTGCATTCATAAATTAGATTCTATTTTTTTATGTTGTAAAGATTATCTTATCCTTATTATATTATAATTTTATATTGAGTTAGTGTTTATTTAACTTTTAAATATTTTTGAATTATAATTGTTTGCTAAAACTATCAAGGATAAATTACAAAATTGGTCCCTATCCTTTACACCATATCTCAATTTAATCCTTAACATTTCAATTGTGTCAATTTAGTCTCTAACATTTTCAAGATTGTGTCAATTTAGTCCCTGTCGTTATCTCTTCAATGAAAAAAGCTGGTGTGTCAAATGGAACAATAAAAAAGTATTTCCTATGCCACATCATTTGCTAATTATACTTCCACAACAAATTTTTTGTTTTTTAAAACAAAAACAACTTAAAATTTAGAGACATCATCACCAAAATCCCTAAAATCATTAACTCATCTGTCTCTTCTCCCTCTCTCTTGTTGGTGGTGGAAGATCTTCCTCCTGGCAAGGAACCTTGCTACCCCAACAACAACCATGCTAAGAGTAGACTCTTCCTTCACTATTTCTAAGAAAGGAGTGCAATCTTCTGGTGCTAGATTAACAACACATCCTGTAGCTATAGAATTCACAGGTGCACCTACTCCATAAATCCACTTCAATCTCAAAATTGAGACTCCAATTAACTAGGAGAAACTAGCCAATTCTCATAAGCATTTAGAAAACTAACCAATTGAAGAATATTAGAAGAAGAACCAATTCTGATAAGCTTATTTAATTCTCTCTCTGTGTTGTACCACCAACAAACAAAACCGGTAGAACCAAAGACCCAAAACCACCAAGAATCCCACATCACGACACGACGACACCACCAAATACCTAGCCAACTACCATTCAGTTGAACCAAAGACCTATCCAACCACCACGGCATGGCATCATCAGAGACACAAAAAAAAAAAATAAATAAATAAATAAAAACTCTCTCCTAAACCACCACAATGACACTACCACGGACAATAAAACCCAAACAAAACCATATCAATCACCTAAATCCATCGTCAGAGCTTCGATTCACACTCCAAGGCATAGGAAAGCGAAGGTTTCGAGATTGAGCTAAGAGACGGTGTTGAGAACAACCTAGGCGGCGATAGAGGTGTTGTAGTGGTGGTAGTTCAAGAGAGAGTTTTTTTTTTTTTTTTTTTTTTTTTTGGGGTGTGGGTTTTTGCTCTGTTGTGGCAAAGAATATGTTTCTCGGTGGTGGAGATGAAGAGATGGAGATGGAGATGAAGTTGAGTTAATGATTTTAGGAATTTTGGTGGGTACGTGTCTAAGTTTTAATTTAATTTTTTTATTTAAAAAAAAAAAACTGACATGGCAGTACAGTTGGAAGATGATATGACATGAAAAATAATTTTTTATTGTTTCATTTGACATGTTAGCTTCTTCCATCCAAGTAATAACGGTAAGGACTAAATTGATACGACACTGAAAATGTTAGGGACCAAATTGACACAATTGAAAAGTTTGGAATCTAATTGAGATATGGTGTAAAGAATAGGGACCAACTTTGTAATTTACCCAACTATCAATTTGGGGAGAGAGAGAGAGAGAGAGAGAGATGATTTGAAATATATATATATATATATTTTAAATCAAAATAAAAAATTAGATGAAAATCTCATAAATGAGAAATAAATACATTAAAAATATATAACATATTGAATCAATACACCAAAAAATAACATGAAATAATCATAATGAATTAGGCATGTGATACCACAATTAATGATTATATAAAAAGACTAGATTCTTTACTAAATGTATGTATTGCTTATAAAATTTTATTGACAACACTTATTACAGTTGTTTCTATATAAAGAAGTTTTTTAAGATTAACATTGATAAAATCCTAGTTAAGATCGATTATTCATGTAAGTGATTGAAAATAAGATGTTAGCATAACCTAAATTCAAGAATTTATTAGAAATTTTGCATCTCAAAAAGCACAAAGAATTGATAATATATATATATATATATAATATTATTCAATTGATATTTAAATATAGAAAATTTCAATTTAAAATTGTTGCCTTAGGTCTAAAACGGTATCTAGTAAACCCAACATATATAAAATCTATAAGAAATAAATGAGGATTGTTATGGTGCATAAACGCATGTTAAAATTGGGTTGAATGAATAGAATTGTGTTAGGGTTAAGTCTAGGTCAGAAGCTGTTCAAAGACGAGAAACTTTTTGATCACTCAAAAATTATGTCTTATTGATCTTTTGGCTTTTGCCCATATCTTTTGCACTATAATATTTTTTGAGCAAAACTTATTTTTCTGGAAAGTAGATATTTAGAGCCTTAAAACAAACACATCTGACTATAACTTAAGTGAAAAATTTGTCCCTTCAGTAAAATTGTTGTGACCTATACTCCTAATTGATTATTGCTCAATTTTAATTTTACTTTGTGCCCCTATATAAAGTATGAACGACTTGTTTCACATTTTTAGAGGCAAGAAAGGAAATTATACCAAAGTAGAAACCTTCAAATCTTGAAGCATTCTTCCAGAGCCTATATAGAGAAAAAAAAATTTCCTCGTGCTGAGAGCAAAAACAAGAAAAAGAAATGTGTGATGATCGATGATAATACCTTTTGCCTTAAACATCTCTTTGAAACCACAGTGAGTTCACCGCAGCAAATATTCAATGTGGTTCATTAGAGTGTGCTAGAGGTTCTAGTTTGTGTAGATAAGGAGTTCATGAAGGAAATCACCATTATTGAAAGATTCTAGAGGGTCTTGCGGCTTGTGTGGCAAGAAGGCCAATGAAGCATTTGCAGAGGTTAAAATTAAGAGCCTAAAGTTATACAAAGTTCTGCAAGTCGACGGTTGTAACCGTTTTTTTACAGTAGATTTTCAAAGGAATTTGGTCTTAAATTTTTTTTCAGCTAAAGATGTTTTCATTGATTTTCTGCTTTATTATTAAATTTGTTTGTGCTTTTGCTAATTTTATTATTATTATTATTGCCCCTTGGTATTTTGATATTGTGGTTAATAGATTTGCCTATGTATGGAATTGATAATAAACTTGTTGAATTAATCTATTCATTTGACTGCATAGAACACATAGGTGTTAACCAAGATTTTTCAAGGAAAGACTTATTGTGAGCAAAAAATTACTTCTTTAGTGGATGTTGTATGCTAAGATTAATAAGTCACTGGACTTGTTACATTGGTTGAGAGTCTTGAGACATATGTTAAATATTTAATCTGTGATGTGAAAGCCTAAAAGGAGCAAGGTATTCATAGTACTTGGTCAAGCTAGCTATATGCACACGATATTTATATCTTATTATTATAAATTATTTTATATTTAGCATTTCAATGTGTTGAAAAAACATATTATTTATTGTCAATTTATTATATTGTTGTCTGTTATAGATAATGTTAATTTCTAAATTGCGGAACCATCAGGTTGTTGTATTGCTGCGAAGTAAAAAGAATTTGCAAAAGTACTGGGAGCCGAGTGTGGTATCGTTTGGTCCTATCCATCATGGTAAGCCTGCATATTGGCTAACAGAGGAGTGCAAGCTTATGTTGGCAGACAAGTTCATTGGAAAAAGTGGCAAGAGAGATGAAGAATTGTATGATATGATTAAGAAGAAAATCAAAGAACTGAGGGAGTACTATGATGAGGAATTGACAGAGAAGTATAGTGATGAGGACCTTGCTTGGATGTTGTTTGTGGACGGGTGTGCAACATTGCAGTTGATATACACGACTGTTAATGGCAGAGGCAAAAATTTCAGAATTAAACATGATCAATTGGCCTTTATGCAACAGGATTTGTTCTTGTTGGAGAATCAACTTCCTTTTCAACTCCTCGACTATTTAATGAAAAATAGTAAAATGGAGAAAAACTTGAGGGAATCGATCAATATTTTCATTAATGTTTTAAGCATGCGAGAAGAAACTCCAAATGCTCAAAATCCCGTCCATCTTCTTGATATTCTGCGGCAAAAAATTTTACGTAAGCGTAAAATTGATGTCCTAGAAAATGTGGCTGAATTTGACTGGGGTCCAAATCGCAGTGTGCAAGAACACAGAGCAGCAGGAATCCAATTGAAGTCCAACCAAAGTAGTTGCCTGAGGGATATAACTTTCTACCGCGGAATCCTTCGGCTGCCTCCAATAACAGTGAATGAATCAACCGGGCCCATGTTCTTCAACTTGATAGCCTACGAGATGTCTTCGGATTTTGAAAATGACTATGGAGTTTCGTCTTACATATCATTCCTCGATTCACTCATTCATGAAGCCAAAGACGTTATGCACCTCAAGCAAGCAGGCATACTCCACAACTTCCTTGGCAGCGATGAAAATGTGGTTCAAGTCTTCAGAGAGATAATCCCCTACTCGGTTGAGAACCCTGAAATATATGGACATGTCAGAAGCGAAACCCAGCAGTATTACTACAAGAAAAAAGTCATGATCTGGATATCTCAAACCCTTTACACCCGTCTCAACAACCCCTTATCGTTTCCTGTCCTTGCTTTCATCGGTGCAGTACTCGCAATAACTTTCAGTCTCGTGCAGATGATATACGCAATCTTGTCATATGAATATCAAAGGCGGCACTGAAATTCTGTTTTCTTTCTCTTTTCAAGTGCATCTACCATTCACATAATAATTTTAAGGCGAAAATACTATTTTGGTCCTTACATTTTGAGGTTACAGTCAATTTGGTCCCTACATTTTGATAACAGTCAATTTGGTCCCTATTATTTTCAACTTACAGTCAATTTGGTCCCTACCGTTAACTTACTAACGGAAAATGCTTACGTGGCAAACGGTGGACACAGTTAGCACATTCGATGCTGACATGGCAAATAAAATAATATTTAATAAATATTTTTAAATGCCAAGTTGGCATTTTCCCAACTAAAATAAAAATAATTTTAATTTTAATTTCGAAATTTTAAAGGTGGAAATTAAAATTAGGAATCCGATTTTCTTTAATTTTCATGGCAACCAAACACAAAATCACTTTGTTCATTTTTTTTTTTTAATCCTTGAATTCATAAATATATTCCACAACATGTCACCTCTATACAATTGAGAAACATCTTGATCAGTTAAAACCAATAAGAAATTGAAATTTTAGAATACAAAAAATTCAAGAAATTTTCCCTAGCAAACTTTCTCGGTAACCAAACAGAAACCAAGAAAAAGAAAAAGAACAATAGCAATCCCAGATGGAGATCCCTTTCATTTTGGATTGGTATCTTTATGTTGAGTCCATTCCAGTGGCTTTGATGGGGACAAATCTAACCAAATATGTTTACACAAAACCCAGATAATCTGGTGGCCAAATTTCTCTTGGAAACTTCAAAAAATTAAATTAAAACACCAAACCCATGGATCTAAAATCAACCTCAAAACCCAATTTTTGATGGTTGGAATGGCAACGACGGCGAAAGGCAAGGATGGCGACGGTGCATACATGTTTACATTTCAGAGACCCAATCCCTTCCACTCGTTTTGATCTTTTCTGATCCATTAATTTCTCTCATATTTTGACTTTTAGTTTTCTGTTTCCTTACCATCCCCAAACTAAAAAAGGTAATACGAAGGAAATGTTTTTTCTTTTAAATAAGTGTTCCTCTCTCTCTCTCTGTTTGGCTTCCAAAGAATGAATATAACTCTGTTGAGTTTACATTTTTGTTATTATTTTATTTCAAATTTTGTACAGTGAGACAGACTGTTGAAAACTTGAAATTATAATTTGTGGATCGATTTTTTACAAGAACTGTAATTAAGTTGAGATGTCCAGCAGGCATGTTTATTAGGAAAAGTAATAATATTTAGCAGCAATTTCTTTTCAACTTATACATAATTTTAATTGGGAAAATGCCATCTTGGCATTTTAAAATATTTATTTTTAGTATTTTATTTGCCATGTCAGCATCAAATGTGCTGGCTGTGCCCACTGTTTGCAACGTAAGCATTTTCCATTAGTGAGTTAACAGTAGGGACCAAATTGATTGCAAGTTAAAAATAGCAGGGACCAAATTGACTGTTACCAAAATGTAGGGACTAAATTGACTATAAGCTCAAAATGTAAGGACCAAAATGGTGTTTTCGCCTAATTTTAATAAGCACTAATTCTGTCATTTCAATTTGTTAATTCCAAATAAAAGTACCACCTACCGAGTTCTGCATCTGTCAGGATTTCGCATAGATCGTCTCTCTCTCTCTGGTACATCCTATGGCCATGTAGAAGTATAATGGATCCAATATATTAGCCTGTTTTATTATTTAGGTTTGCAGTTAAATTGTTTAAAGCATTTACAGAAAGAGAGCTAAAAAATTTAGCATTTATCAACTCAAAAATATACTTTATTTATTTTAACATACTTTATTATACACCCAATATTAAAACTTCTATTTTAGCATACACCACATTAAAATTATATAAACAAACTAATAAAATAAATATAATAAACCCACAACTCACAGGAGTCACAGCCACCATCAACCTCAACAACCCACTGCCACCATCAACCACAACCCACAAACACCCATCGCAACCCACTGCCAACATCACCCAACGCAAACCACTGCCACCAGCAACAGCCACCTCCACCGTCCCCCACCAGCCACAACCACAAACCACAGTAGCAGGAAAAAAAAAAAAAACCTCTGCTGTCGCCCTACCTTCCACTTCCACTTCTCAATAGCCACCGACAACCCATCAACAACCACCGTGCCACCAAACCCATCAAAAACACCACTGAAACCCATCAACAACACCACCGAGACCCATCATCACCATCGCCGAGGCACCACCATCACAAAATCTCAGCCACCACCAAAAATCACATCAAAAAAATACTACTATGAATACCATAAAAAATCTCAGCCACCAACAAAAATCACATCAAAAAAATACTACCATGAATACCAAAAATCTCAGCCATCACCAAAATCACATAAAAAATTCTAATATCAAAAATCCTAATATCAAAAATCCTAATATCACATTTGATTATCAATACCCATCAAAAATATTCTCTACAAAATACCAAAAACCCAAATATCAATACAAAAAAAAAAACTCAAACCTCAAATCTGAAATCTGAAAATAAAGCTCGCCGTGCTCCAAAACAAAAATATCGCCGAGTCCTCACTCTCCAAAAATGCCAACACTCCCAACTACGGTCTCGCCATGCTCCGCCTCGTCTCCAAACCCTTCGTCGACAAGACCCACCAAATCAAGCCACCGAGACAAAACAAAATCAGACCCACATGAAACCCTCCAAAACAAATCACACATGAAACCCACATCACCAAATCAGACCCACAAAATTAGATCCACATGAAAGCCACCGCCTCGTCTTCGAACCCTTCGAACCGCCGGAGCACAACCACAGGGCACGGGAGACACAGAGAACAGAGAATAGAGAATACAGAAGTGATGAGAAAGGAGAGAGAAGGAGTTTTTTAAAAAAATAACTATAAATTTCATACTATATTATTAGTTAGGCAAGGTTTGAAGCATATAAAATCGAGTTTCTAACACTCGATTTTCCAATGAATTTTCAAAGGGCAAAATCGACTCTAAAAAAGTCGAATTGCTATAAACCAAATATGTTTCAAACCTTGCCTAACTAATAATATAGATTGAGAGATTTGGTTATTTTTTAATAAAATCCAGAGAGAAGATAGAAGAGACGTTGGGAGGGAATAAAAAAGTGATTTTTATGTTTACCTCCGAGTTACAGTGAGTTGTAACAGCTCCCTGTAGCATGAAGCTAAAATATAGCTAAAATTTTTAGCTATAGCAATTTTGTTGTAGGGATTTTTTGTGTAGTTGAGATGCTAAAATAATTTAGCATCTTTATTGTGAGTGCTCTAAAGCATCAACTTCCACATCAGGGGATTGAGATCAGCACCTAATGCAATTCCTTTGAATAGTTGAGATTGATAGTTACAAAAAATAACTTTCAATCTCAACTATTGATTGGACGAAATGGGTAACTAGACATAAGATTTTAACTATATAATTAGTTGTCAACGTTTTCAAATTATATTTTTTACTAACATCTCGAGTTTCAAAAACTCGATTTTGGCCTATAAATCGAGACTCAAAGACTCGATTTTCATGGCCTAATCATATCCGATGTGGCATATTTTTCCACGTGACGACCACATGAAAATCGAGTTTCCAAGACTCGATTTTCAACCCTTATAAATATAAACAAATAAGAGAGGAACCAGAACGTCACAAAGCAACCCAGAGGAAAAAAAAAAAAAAAAAACCAGAATGAGAAGAACCCAGAGGAAAAAAAAAAAAAAAAACACAAGGAGAAGATCCAGATCGGACCACCGTGCGCGACCCAGAGGCCCAGGCAGCGCGCGCCAGCCCGGGCCACGCCTGGCTGGTGAGGTGAGCTCTTTCTCTCCCTCTGATCTGAGTTTGGATTGGGATTGATGTGTTTGGGATTTTTGAAATTTGTTTTTGGTATTTCGGCTTGTACATGGACTTAGAATTTTTTAATTTTTTTTTGTTAGAAATCGAGTCTTAGAAACTTGATTTTCATGTGGTCGCCACATGGAAAAATATGCCACATCGGATATGATTAGGCCATGAAAATCGAGTCTTTGAGACTCGATTTATAGGCCAAAATCGAGTTTTTGAAACTCGAGATGCTAGTAAAAAATATAGTTTGAAAACGTTGACAACTAATTATATAGTTAGAATCTTATGTCTAGTTACCCATTTCGTCCCATTTCAAATTTCAATATGAAACACATCATTTGGGCCGTATACATGTGCAGCAGAAGATGTTATAAATCTTTGTCAAAACTAAGTGACAATTGACCAAAGTTACCTAGAAAGATGTTGATATGATTAAAAATGAAATAGTTGCTGTGGAGTAACTAGACTTGGGGTTTGGTGGGGGACTTATTTGTTTGTGAGTTTTGGTAATAAACCAATAATAATGTGATTGTATGTAGCTCAGGGACGAAATGGGTAACTAGACATAAGATTCTAACTATATAATTAGTTGTCAACGTTTTCAAACTATATTTTTTACTAGCATCTCAAGTTTCAAAAACTCGATTTTGGCCTATAAATCGAGTCTCAAAGACTTGATTTTCATGGCCTAATTATATTCGATGTGGCATATTTTTCCACGTGGCGACTACATGAAAATCGAGTTTCTAAGACTCGATTTCTAACAAAAATTTTTTTAAAAAAATTCTAAGTCCATGTACAAGCCGAAATACCAAAAACAAATTTCAAAAATCCCAAACACATTAATCCCAATCCAAACTCAGATCAGAGGGAGAGAAAGAGCTTACCTCACCAGCCAGGCACGGCCAAGGCTGGCGCGCGGCCTGGGCTGGCAAGCGGCCTGGGCGGCGTGCGGCCTAGGCTCGCGCGCGGCCTGGGCTTCTTGGTCGCGAGCGGTGGTCCGATCTGGATCTTCTCCTTCTGGGTTTTTTTTTTTTTTTTTTTTTTTTTTTTTTTTTTTTTTTTTTTTTTTTTTTTTTTTTTCTGTCTAGGTTCTTCTCATTCTGGTTTTTTCTCTTTTTTTTTTTTCCTCTGGGTTGCTCTATGACGTTGTGGTTCCTCTCTTATTTGTTTATATTTATAAGGGTTGGAAATCGAGTCTTAGAAACTCGATTTCCATGTGGTCGCCACGTGGAAAAATATGCCACATCGGATATGATTAGGCCATGAAAATCGAGTCTTTGAGACTCGATTTATAGGCCAAAATCGAGTATCTGAAACTGGAGATGCTAGTAAAAAATATAGTTTGAAAACGTTAACAACTAACTATATAGTTAGAATCTTATGTTTAGTTATCCATTTTGTCCCTATTGATTCAAAAAAGTTTAGAAAAAAGTTTAAAGAAGTAAAAAGTGAAAGTTAAAAAGATGAAAAGTGAAAAAAAAAAATTGTGAGTGGAAATGGTGAATTGCACTTGGTGCAATACCCTAGGTGTATCCCAGGTCAAGTGTATGCTTTTTTTTTTCTTTTTCTTTTTCCTTTTTCTTTTTTGATGAAACATCAGGTTTATGCTTGTTTATAAATTTATAGGAGTATGTCATAAGTCATGCATTATGCATTTTTTCATCCATATTAACTTTTGGATTAAAGACACTATATATATAGAGAGAGAGAGAGAGTTGGGTTCAAATTATACCTGGTGAAACTCTAAGCGATATTACACCACTTAATAACTTATTATTAGATGCGAATTTTGACAAATCTACCGTTAGATTACATTATATTCATATAC
Source organism: Quercus aquifolioides (assembly GCA_019022515.1). Taxonomy (NCBI): domain Eukaryota; kingdom Viridiplantae; phylum Streptophyta; class Magnoliopsida; order Fagales; family Fagaceae; genus Quercus; species Quercus aquifolioides. The sequence goes on from JAFHAW010000185.1 coordinate 18,948, forward strand.
TCTCCATGCTTGCAAAATTTCATGGTGATCAAACATTAATAGTTATGTTATCAATCAATTTTATAAATTTAAGTTTTTGTAGTTTAAAATAATTCATAAAAGATGAGTTTATGGATCACAAGGTAAATAACATCCGATTAGCATGAAAATTGGCATGCATGTTAAGCACATATAGAATATGTAATTCAATGGTAAGATTCTTAAAATATGAATTTAATAATAAGTTATTGGGTGGTGTAACATTGCTTAGAGTTACATCAAGTGTAACTTGAACCTAACTCATATATATATATATATATATATTGTTTGTTTGTTTTTAGACGCCTTAAAACACAACCGGGTTAACCTAGTTAATTAACCAAGTTATTACTTAGTCCAAATTTCAGATCTAGGTTAACACAATCATATAATCATATCAATGTAAAGTGCGGAAAATAAAGAACACAAAGATATGATAACCCAGGAAAACCAAACCGATAAAAAACCTGGGGAGGATTTAACCTAGCTATCCTCAAGGTAAACCTGAATCCACTATGAAAGAATCGAAGTTTTATAATAGCAACTTAGACCACTAACATCCTATTACTACCCACTAGTAGAAAACTTACTGACATGACCACGTGCAAGCTCCGAGACTACGGACTCCTTCTTTTTTGGATTCTCCAGCAAGTACAAGCACTCTCGCTTGCGTATCTTTAAGCTCCTTAGTGTAGCAATTGAATGATCATCAAGATATCAATGAAATCTCCTTTTTGATAATCCTAAGTATGTGTGAAGGCAACCACCTCTCAGATCTCACAAGAGATTCACACACACAGCAACTAGAGCAACCTTTAGAGAGCTTTTGGGTATAAAACCCTAAATACAAAAAGAGGCACAAAAGGCACTCTAATCTATCTGAAAATCACTTAAAAATGTTTTAGGGTTTCCTTTACATATAGGAGTGTTTTACTTGAAACCCAAGACGTTTAAGTAGAGTTTGGGTTGAACTGGAATTTTGCAAAAAAATAAATCTGCACGTGGTTCGATCGATTGAGTCTAATTTTCAATCAATGGAGCCTTGCAAATTTAGTCCAATAAATTCTGCAATCACTCGATTCCAATTTTACAAATAAACATACTTTGAGTAAGCCTAAACCTAGACTAAATGTTTTGATCATGGTTTGCCAACTTAATACAAATTGAAGTTCTAATACATTAGTTCCTAAAGTCTTAGAACCTAACAATCTCCCCCTTTGGCAATCCATGACAAAACACGTCACAAACATGAAATGCTCAAAGTTACAAATAGCCCAAATACAATTCAACCTAACTACTATCTATCAGTTGCAAGTGTAGATAGCAGCACGACTGAATCAACCTGTATATTCCTGAAATACTCAACAAACACATAAACGCATGTATGGAAAGAAAGACAAATATAAAAACAAAAGTAAACTAACTCTCCCCCTAAGTTAGATACATCAAAAAAAATTTATATTCTCCCTCTTTCAAAAACAATTTCAACTCTCCCTAAACAAAACAAATTTTCCACACAACTTGTATTTTCTACACATATTCCCACATTTCATCTAAATCTCCCCCTTTTTGTCACATATTGACAAAGACAACAAAAGGCAGGAGAAAATAGATAACTAAGGGAACACAAAACAAATTAGCTATATAGAAAATAAAGACAACCCCCCCTATGAAGAGCAAAGGTTAAAAACAATCTTCTCCCCCTATAAAAATAGGAAAAACAAAACATGTTTTGGGAAAAACAATTTTGGGGAAAAATTAGGAGGTGGGGAAAATAAAGACACACAAACCAAAGTTAAAAACTAAGGTGAGGATACACATGAAGAAAAATATTCTCTCTTGCAATAAATGCCAACATGACACTATGTGACCTATAAACTTCGCTCATTACAGATTATACAACAAGAAGGGTGTTGGTGGATAACAGAAGTTCGGCAGACATCTTGTATTACCCCACCCTTCAATAAATGAGGCTTGGACGAGATCAACTTCGTCTAGTGTGTTCACCCTTGGTAGGATTTGGGGGAATGAAAGTGAAACCTGTAGGCACCATTACATTACTTGTAGTGGTGGGATCATACCCACAACAAATAACCAAGGAAGTGAATTTCCTTGTAGTGGACTATTCGTCTTCCTATAATGCCATCGTTGGAAGGCCAACTTTGAACAGTTGGAAGGCAGTAACATCTACCTACTACCTATCAGTCAAATTCCCTACAAAGTATGGGATAGGACAAGTGCAAGGAGATCAGTTAGCATCAAGAGAGTGTTATTTAGCCATGTTGGCTATGGACGAACATATGCAGATGATGAGCATTGAGGAGAGAAGGATTGTCAGCCCACCGAAGCACTGGAAGACGTTCCTTTGGACGGGAATAACCCCGAAAAGTTTACAAGGATTGGAGCAAGCATGGAAAAGAAAAAAAAAAAAAGCAAGACCTTATTCAGTTCTTAAAGAAGAGCATTGATGTGTTCGCATGGAATCATGAAGACATGCCAGGTATTGACACAAGTGTCATTACCTATTGTCTAAACGTGTTGAAAGCTTGAAAATGTATTGAAAATACAAGAGCTGTTTAGACCCCCAAATTAAAGTTATGGCTCGATTGATTTTACACTAACTTAATACTAAGTGCGGAATAGTGTAAAAGCGAGCGGGTAAACAAACAAGTTACTCTAATCCATAATCAAAACAACACAGCAGTAAAATGGAATGTAAAAGAGTAGGGAAGAAAGATGCAAACACAAGATAACACGCCGATGTGTTATCGAAGAGGAAACTGAAGAATTCGGCGAAAAACCTCTCCGCCGCCCTCTAAGCGGAAATCGATCAACTAGACAATTAGTTAGGATACATGGGTTAGCAAGAGACCCTCCAAGCCTAATCTACTCGATATACCTAAGCCCTCCAAACTCCTACTCCAACAAGGCTTCTTGAAACCGTGTCTTGTTTAGTTCTCCGGATCCCGCAACAAGCTCCATATTGCCTCTGCCATCCTTGGCTTCTTCCAATGCTTCCCAGCAGCACCAAAACTTCACTTGACACTCTGAAAGGGTGTGATAAGTGTTTAGGCTATCAACCTCTCAATGATATGGAAATGGAGAGGTAGGAGATAAGGAAATTCCACAAGCAAATGTGTAGAGGATTGTAGATATAACAATCTCTAACTCTCAAGGTGTTTGGCTAGGGTTTTCTCTCAGAAGCACTCCCTAACATTTGTGGGTAATGTGGGTATATATAGTGTAGGCATAGAAAGAGTGTATCAGAACGGACAGGCTGGCAGAACAAAATGTCTCGCGGCTGTCTCGCGGGAAGGCCTTACCCGCAAGATACTCGCGAGACACAGCTGTCTCCATCCTGGCCTGACTCTTCGCATTCTAGCATGTGCAAGGCACATGAGTCACTTTGCGGGATGCTTAGTCGCAAGCTACCTGCCAAAACTCTTCAGTCTTCAATTGCTTGAGTCTTCATACTCTCTCTCTCTATCACACAATCCTTACAATCAAATCCCACAATAAATACAGGGTACAAAAGATTGAATAAAATTACAATCAAATTTGGCAGGGAATATAAGCCAACAAAACACATAATTGTAAATAACAACTTTACAATCTCCCTCTTTGGCTATTCTGTGACAAAACCCCTAAATCAGACTCTAGACTTAAACGTGAGTTTGGGAACAGTGGTGAAAGTTCGAATAGCATTGAAAACACCCTTGAACGTTTAGACCCCAAATTACAAATTATCAATTCAAGCTTATTATCAAACAATTAATGTGCGGAACATGAACATAAGCCAAACACATAATTGATAAATAATCTAAGCCAATTAATTGATAAACAATCACATCCACAACAGAAAATAAAAGACAAAGATAAAGGAAAGAGAGATGCAAACACAAGGATAACACACGATGTGTTATCGAAAAGGAAACCGAAGCCCTCGACGTAAAACCTCTTCGCCGCCCTCCAAGCGGTCAATAATCTACTAGAAAATGTAGTTGGGATACATGAACAGCAATAGACCCTCCAAGCCTAATCTACCTTGGTACCTAAACCCTTCAAGCTTCTTGCTCCAATTAGGTTGCGCCGAACCTTTTTCTTCTTTAGCTTACCAGATTCCGCTATAGCCCATAGCATCAACCAGTAATCATTGGTCCCTTCCAAACTGCTTCCCTTAGCACCAAAAGACCTTCTCACAGACGTGGGTGTGGTGAGAAAAGGATTTGGTTAAGAACCTCTCAAGGATGTATCAATGGAGAGGAAGAGAGTAGAGGAATTTCAATAGTCTCTTAGTGAAGATTGGGATGAGGCAATCTTGTTTTTCTCTAGGGTTTCTCTCTCAAAATTCTCTCTGGAAGCTCTCTACATTTTGTGGGTATAAGGGTCTATATATAGTGGGTTAGAAAGGAATGCGAAGAGTCAGTTTTTCCCAAACAGGGCTGGTTGGTGGCTTGGCCTTGCGATTGGTCTAAGTCGCGAGTTCAAGCCCGAGTTAACGGCCTGGCCAGCCTGGGACTTTTGTCCTGTAGTGCGACAGCTGGCGTGACCCTTCACCTCCCCGCATACTTCTCATGTGTGCTGCAGTTGGCGGCTTGCCAGTTGCGAGTCCCAGCCGCGAATCCCTGCTTCTTTGCACAATCTTGAGCATTTCTTCACACTCTCTCACACTCTACCCTTACATGAATCCCACCTAAATAGAGGGTTACTAAATGATAAATTACAAGTAAATTGGCACGAAATAAGGCCAACAAGGTGGTTGATAAAATTCAACCTTACAAGTGGCAAAACTCACTCACACCTAATCTAGAAGTTTTGAAGCACTTGCACGTATATACCTGTAACTTGAAACACTTGCACACGAACAAAACTTTCATTAAGCTTATGACAAGTTGAACACAAGGTACATACATGAGCAAGTAAAGTGCGATCAAGTTTGTAAACACTATAAAACATGTAAGCATGTCTTGATCATACAAAAACACAGTCATTAAAGAATGACTACAATGAACATTTAGCAAGTAAATGCTCATCCGGACATGCAATGCAATTAAGAACAATCCCAAAGATCAATTACATGTCCAACACTCAACCAATGCAAAATACATGAAGTATTTGCATCTAGGATACAAGATCCTACTAGGGTACAAGAGTGAGGTACTTAAGACATATTAGCGATATCTTAAAAGTACAAAAAAAAAAGGCTACAAAGCAGTAAGGTAAACACAAATACTGAAATAAACTGAAATTAAAAGCAGAGTATTTAAGCTTTAAACAAAAGCAATAAAAACAGTAAACAACAGTAACTTCTAGCTTCCTCTCCCCCTATCACTACACTCCCCCTATCAATGAAACCATCTCCCCCTTTTTGTCATGGACACCATCTCCCCCTTTTTGTCATGGGATAGCTAGTCTCCATTTTCTTCTAGCTTTCGTTGACCATTTGAGTTTAGAGAGATGTGAACTTTGTATCAAATCGAATGTGTTGGGAGTACATGATAGTAGATAGTCCGGATATCTTGGTATTAATCTCTTGAAGTGCAACCATGATGTTGTCAAATTGTTCATCATATGCATGGGGGGTAAAGCTTGAGCTTACCGGAGTTGCATGACTTTCTTGCTTGGTATTCTTCTTGGTGTGACTCATACTTGCATGGAGAGTACGAATGTTAATTGGACTTGGCCTTGGGTATGGGCGCTCATCTTCTGAGCGATGGACACCTTTGAGTTTTAAGATCCTTGAGATAAGGCAACAGAAAGGAATACAATTCCTTGAAGTAGTCCAGTCAACCATTTTGGCCAAGATGTGGAAAATATGAGAACACACATCAATCTCTTCGTCAGTGATTAGATCATGCAAGAATAATGCTCGACCAAGATTAATATACCTGGTGCTTGACAAAGGATAGAGGTTGCTACACATGATCATTGTGAGCAGTCTCAATTCTGGAGACAGGGATGCCACACTAATTGACTTCTTATTGGAGGAGAATTCCAAATTAGCTCCTAAAGCTTCTCTAAGAACCTCTTCATTTGGAATCAGCTCATCATATACCAGTGGTATGGGGAGTATTGGCTGGTTAATATGTAAGATTTCCACCAAATAAACCGGTGTTATTGAGAAACCCTTTCCTCTAACCCAACATTTTAACTCTTCTTCGTCAACAATGGCATTGGCATAGAACTCTTTAACCATGTTCTCGTATGCATCCTCAAGAGTTGAAAGCAGAAAGTTCCAATCCTTTGTGGCAAACCATATTGGAATATTAGTTTCACGAAGAGATGGTTGATCAACGGCCCTTTCAACCAGCAATGGAGCATCTCAAAAATAGGTCGTATAGGTCTGAAATGCAGCATAAGATTTGAACAGGACAGGATCATACACTTCCGTTGAAAAATAAGTCCTCTTTGACCTTGGTGACCGGTCATCAACATCAATTACCGGCTCTTTCCCTTTGCTGCTACCTCCTTTCACAACTGAGCGCTTAAATGGAGACATCTGCATGAATGAACATCAAACAGACCAGAAACATGTACAAAAACACAAAACAGAACGCAAAACTTGATTAGATTCAAGTTAGTCCTAAAACACAGAAAAAACAGCCTAAAACAGAGTATATCCAACTCAAAATAGCATGCTAAAACAGATAAAGCAAGTGAACATAGACACAATGCATGAAATTAAGTAGTTGTGCATGTGTGTGCATATATGTGCATGTGCTGATGCATGAGGATGCAGAATGAGATGCATGAGGTGTCCCTAAAGGGTGCCTAGTGTGTGTATGGCATGGCATTGAGGCACAAAATGGACAAAGTGTGTAAAACACACAACCATTGACCAAAACATAGTAAACATGATCAAACAAAAGGAAACCCAAGAATTGGAATTCATTTGGGTCCAATTCAACACGAAAATGTCATTATGACATTCTGTCAAACACCTAACATGCAACAAATCAATCTAAATATGATAATGCATGAACATGGTGAAAACTTGCCTCAATACATGCTAAAATGCCTCATGGGGCCAACACAGATACACAAACATCAAATGGGACTCATCCCAATCAAAGATTTTGGAAACAATTTCACAAAATTGAGAACCCCAACCCATTTTCGATAAATCCCCAAAATTTTAAAACCCTAAGCTAAAAACTGCAAAATATAAGGAAAAACAAAAGCAATGTTTAGAAAAACATACCTTGAAGTGTTTTTGTAGAGAAATTTGCTTGAAAATGATGGGGTTCATGAGAAATAAGATTTTGGGTTGAGAAGGGTTCGAAGAAAGGCAATGCGAGGGAAAGTTTAAGTGTTTGAAAAACTGTCACATCTACATTATAAAACTGAAAACACACGTTTTTCGTGGGTTAGGCAGTCGCGAGACAGTTGTAAGAATGGCCACTAAAGCTCAGAAGCTTTCGCGAGAAGCTTTAAGTCGTGAATCTGTCTCGAGATAGTTGCGATAGCTTCTGTCTAAATTTGAAGAAATTCCAGTTTTTGCCTAAAACTCATTTCGCGAGAAGTGTTTAGTCGCGAAATACTCGCGAGACAGTAGTGAGAGTCTCTATGTGAAATGAAAAAAAATTTATTTCCTTTAAGTACTTTTTGCGGAAAGCTCTAAGTCGCGAGCTTCTCGCGAAACAACCTCTGAACCAGTTTTTGAATAAAAACACAAAAATGCATTTTGAACAAAAACTAAAGACACGAAAGTATAAAATCACTTTCAAAAACATATAAAACACTAAAAAATCTTTTTGGGTTTGATCAGCAAGTACTTGAGCATACACATCACATTTGAACATGTACAATCACACAAATGAGATAAGCATTAATTGAATCAAAGTCTTGTGTGTTGTGGGTGAGTATCAAGTGTGAAATAGTCCTTAGACCAGAGTGAAGCTTCAATGATCAATTCAATCAAGTCATACACAACTGATACTAAATCAAGTGGTCTATCTCAATTATAGAAATGAACATATATGACCTCCCACAAATTGATTACAAAACTTAGAAGCTTTTCATTTGGCTTCTGCATAAATCATAACATTTGATCTTTTTGGATAATACATCTCTTTTTGAGATCGGTGCTTGAAATTTTTGATATTTCAACATAGAGAGTTAGCCTTTGGCTTTTTGAGCACCATACAATTTAAAACAAAAGTCGCTTTCCCTTTTTCCTAGTCAAATACTAGTATGTGCGACAGACTTTTGCAGTTCAATATCTCTTTTCATTTGGAGATTTACATTTGGTGAGCTCTTTTGCAAAAACGTAAAAATAAAGTGGGAAGAGATATAGGCACAAGTCTATGCAAGTATCAAGACCATCAAGACTATTGACCAATCATTCATGACAAGCTTGAAGATCTATTTACAACAATTACACATAGTTTTCAAGATTTCTTCCACATAGATAAATGTGCATATATAACAAGCTAAGCTCGTAAATGCACTATGCCATTAGTACAAAGGTACTAGGCCAAACTCACATGTAATATACACAACACAAGCGATCAAACATTTTGAAGATTTTTTAATTTTTATGAGTTTTTGAATTTTTGAACACACTCAAAAACAGAAAATAATCAACAAAAACAATAACAAAGCAAAAGCTTGTAAAAGAAACATGATCTAACTAAACATGTGATACTTAAACAACAAATATGCAAAAAGGTTCATACATGAGATAGAGTTCAAGGAATGATACCAACACCGATGTTCTTACGTAAAGACTCAAACCTCAGACCATCAAGAGGTTTAGTAAATATGTCTGCCTTCTGATTGTCAGTGTTGATGAACTCCAAATACACAGTCTTTTCCTCCACTAAATCTCGAATGAAGTGGTAGACATATTTTTTGACAGATTTATGGCACTTGTATTATCAAAAAATACACACATAGTGTCTTAAGTAATTCCATAATCATAAATAAGCTTCTTCATCCATAATAATTGTGCACAACAACTTGCCGCTGCAATGTACTCAGCTTAAGCCGTGGATAGGGAAACTGAATTTTGCTTTTTGCTCATCCACAACACCAAGTTATTTCCAAGATAAAAACAACCACCGGAAGTGCTTTTCCTATCATCAATGCATCTAGCCCAATTGGCATTAGAATATCCAGCTAGGCACTCATTTAAGTCTCTTGAATGCCAAATACCATAGTCAGATGTGCCATTTATATAGCAGATAATTTGTTTGACTGCTGTCAAGTGTGACTCTTTGGGTGCGGCCTGAAATCGAGCACATACTTCTACATTGAAAGCGATGTCTGGTCTGCTAGCAGTGAGATAGAGAAGACTACCGATCATGCTTCGATAAAGTGTTGGATCCACTTCTACACCTGCTGCATCACGACTCAGTTTTGCTGAGGAACTCATGGGAATGGAAGTGTGTTTCTTAGAGTCTAGCCCGAATCTCTTTACAAGTTTTTTGGCATATTTCTCTTAAGAGATAAGTATCCCATCTTCCCGTTGTTTTACTTGAAGCCTTAGGAAGTAGTTTAGCTCACCCACCATGCTCATCTCAAACTCCCTTTTCATTTCTTCTAAAAATTCATGAGCTAGGTGATCGGTTATGGATCCAAATACAATGTCATCCACATATACTTGAGCAACAAGGAGAGATCTCTCATCTCTTTTGACAAACAAAGTTCGATCGGCTTGACCTCTCTTGAAACCATGATCCAAGAGGTATGTGGTGAGGCGATCATACCAAGCTCTTGGTGATTGTTTCAGCCCATATAATGCCTTTTTCAGCCTTAACACATGATCCGGAAAGTGAGGGTCTTGAAACCCCTTTGGTTGCTCAACAAACACTTCTTCGTTTAAAAACCCGTTCAAGAAAGCACTCTTCACATCCATTTGATATAACTTGAAGTTCATAATGCATGCTATGGAGAGAAGAATTCGGATTGACTCTGGTCTTGAAACTGGAGCAAAAGACTCATCAAAATTTATGCCTTCAACCTGAGTATATCCTTGAGCCACCAATCTAGATTTGTTCCAGAGAACTTCACCATCTTCATCAATCTTGTTCTTGAAGATCCACTTGGTGTCGATTACATGTGTATCCTTGGGCCTTGGTACCAACTCGCATACATCATTTCTAATAAATTGGTGCAACTCTTGGTGCATGGACTTTACCCAATTCTCATCTTTCAAAGCTTCCTCCACTTTCTTGGGTTCAAATTGAGCAAGATGACAGTTGTACATCACATGATTCACACTATATGCCGGTCCTTTTCTCAAACGAAGTCCTTCATCTACAGCACCAATGATATTACTCAAGGGATGATTAAGAGTTACCCTTGATGATGGTCTTTTGGAAGTGGAAGGTTCCTCATCGCAAGAAATTGGAGGTTGAACTTTAGGAGGGGTGAGAGGGCTTGAAGATCCGTGTGTTGATCTAGTCTCCCTTCTTGATATAGGAGGTGTAGACTCCTTTTCCAGTGATTCTTTCTCAGCATTATCATCTTGAGACATGATGTCATCACCTTTACTCTCCTTAAGGTTTGATCCTTCACCATCATCAATATCCTTTTCAGATATGGTGTCATCGATGACCACATTTATCAATTCCATCACTGTCTTAGTGCGCTTATTGTACACTCTATATGCTCGGCTATTTGTGGAATAGCCTAGGTATATCCCTTCATCACTCTTAGTGATAGGCCAAACGCTAATTGACCACTTGTGATTAATTAACCAATTAATTTAGCCAAGTATATTAATTAAGTTAATTAACATGCAAACGCATGATAGCACAAACAAATCACCAAATAACTAAATATGCAGCGGAAATAAAATGACACGGTGATTTGTTTACGAATGGGGAAAACCTGACAGCAAAAACCCCACCAGGTGATTTTCAAGTCACCACTCCCGAAACTCCACTATTATCACAACAAGCGGTTACAAGTAAAGGAATCCCAAGTACCTTACCAACCTACAGTTGAACCCTTACCCCAATACCCAATTTGACTTATTCTGTAGTGACAGTTTCCCCTTTTGATGCACAGCTCCCAAGTACATGACTAACCAATTTGCGTGGATCCCAGTACGCGACTTCAACACCAACTAGAAAGAGAGGTTAGTTGCAAAGTTCTTTAGTTCATCCTACACGATGAAGATCAAGAAGATGCTTGATCATAAAACCCAAAGGTGCACATACACAGCAACTTCTTCAGAAGAGATGAACAAAGGTAGAACTTTGTCTTCAGTCACAATTTGCTTCAACAGAGTTTTCTCAATGCTTGTGCAACTTGTGGACTTGTTGACGGCCCTTAGTACAATCCTTTTATATGTCTAGGGTTAGGAGAAAAGAATGCCCAAAGACACATTCACGGATCCCAAGAAATCAGATCAGAAATTCTGATTTTTATAAACCTCAAAAGATAGAAACTGTCAAGCAAGTGTCGAGCTTATGGGCTGGAACAGCTTTCTAAACCTCGACACATACTAGCTGTCGAGCTTTAGTAACCTTGCACTTTCAGCTTGTTTTCTTGGACAGACTTGAAGGCTTCTACACTTGATCTTGAAACATAGTTTCTTGAAGTATTTCAACATATCCTAGATCTACCCAAATGCAAGTAAAGTGTGTTTTGTCAAAGGATTAGCCAATTACATAAAAGAGTGACATATGTTCATAACAAGTAAACTACATATGTCCAACAATATCCTCCTTTGGCAATCCGTGACAAAACCACAACAAACAAATGAACATATGAGGGAAGTCATAAATCACTCAACTCATACTCACTTGTTGAATACAATAAAATCTATCCTAACACAAACTCTTGAAAAACTTTGTAAGAAGAGAGTTTATGGCAAGTAGACTTTGACAACCTGTATTTTTGAAACACTTTAAACAAAACTCATCAAGGCATCTTGTGTGAAACAGAAATAATAGATTGCATACAAGTAAAGAAGCATGTGTATAAAGAGAGAAAAGAAACAACACATGTAGATGTAGGTGAAAGAACATACATCCACATATAGAAAGAACTAAGTACATTGTATGTGTAAAAATGATCACAAGATCTAATGTACAAGAACAATGTATCTAAAAAGAAGAAAAAGAACAAGATACATCATATCCTCACTACATCCCTCAAAACAATAACAACACTCCCCCTAACAAATAATGTCCTATACTAACTCTCCCCATAAGAAGGACTACTTTCATATCCAAAACTACTTCCCCTTTTTGTCATGAGTAACAAAGGGTAAAGTGTCAAGTAGACATCTCATCGGTAAAGCTAGCATCTCCATCATCATCATCATCATCAGAAGCATCATCGTCATCGCCATCATCATCCTTAGAGTCAAAAGCCGCTGGAGGAAGTGGTGAAGGAGTAGACTTAGGAGCAAAACCACCCATGGTCACCTGTCGTTGTGCAATACAACCAACACGAACATTCACCTGATACAACTCAGTGGAGAGTGTATCAAGGCGAGCATCCATGCGCTATAGCTGCGCCATGATGTCTCCAAGGGACACATCGCTCATGGAGGAAGAAGGAGCGGATGTAAATGGAGCAGATCGAGATGGAGCTGAACGAGAGGGAGGAGTGAAATCCGGTTGTCTTGACCTAAACTGCGCCTCACTACGTTTTACGGTTGTGGTATCTATGGCACACATGAATGTGAAATGGTCGAACACGGGAAAAGCGACGGAAAAATGGCGTAGAATCCTCGTGATAGCAGAAGGAAAGATGAGCTTATCATGGGTCGCTGCATCCAAATGAACATCTATAATAGACAGAATGAAATGAGAAGGAAAATCTATGGTAAGATGCTCAAGGAGAGATAACAAAAATCGAGCACGAGGCTCTGTGATGGAGTGGTAGTGAGAAAGCGGATGAAGTACAAAAGTCATCACCATGTTTAAGAATCTAGGACCTTTAGCAAAAGGCTGATATGATGTAAACTGACGCTCACCCCACTCCGAAGGGCGCTCACAAAAGGCAGATATGAGCTCTCCCTTGGACACAATCCGTAGACGCTCACAAGAAGGATAGTCAGGAAACTCTATCCTAGGAACCCGAAGCACATCCGCAACAAGCTGCGGTGTGACAGGAATGCGCATACCTCGAACGCGAGTGACGAAAAGAGGTATTGAACGATCAATCTCGTGCATGTTGGAGTAAAACTCCTGAATAAGCACGTGAGGACATGTGACCGGGACGTCACAAAGTGACTCCCATCCTCGACTGTGAATGACATCGGGAAGGTCAGTGTTGGCGAAGTCCGCCAAAATGACTTGGTGTTCCGAATGAACACCTTGTCTAGAAAAGTTCTTCAAGAATGCCTTGTGGGCATCATCATCACGGAACTGAAGAGTAAGAGGAGCAGAATCAGAAGATGAAGAAGCTCCAGAACGAAGAGGGTTCCGAGCCGGAGTAGATTTACGCTTAGGTGCCATAGACACTACTAACGTAAATAGAATGAGAGAGAGGAAGAAAGAGACAATCAGAAAAGTCCCAAAGCAATTCAAATATAACAAGTATATTGAATAGAGAGTACGTATGCATGGGGAATGCATGAACATGTGACATGCAAAAGAAATTTCATCATGGGCTCAGCCCAATCCAATCCTACCAGCACACAAACATATTACACACATCTAAATGCATGAAAATACCATTATAATGCAAATGTGATGCAATGCATGAGATTTTGAACACCTTTAAATGAAAACCCATCCCAAAATTTCAAGAAACACTCATTAATTTTGAAAAACCCCAAAATTTTCAAAAACCCCAAAACCTAAGATTCAAAAACATGAAATGCATGAAGAATGAAAGGAAAAGAGATCATACCAAGTGATTTGAAGCAAAGAAGGGCCGAAAATCACGTGGGTTGAAGGTTTTGAGTGAGAAAAGAGAGTTTGGGAGGTGAACAGGTGCGGACAGATCGAGAGAGATCGAGAAAATGAGAACCAGATCGCACGAGGAGCTTAAATAGAACCTCAGTAAAGCTCGATAGATACAGGTATCGAGAGGTGTCGAGACATCTGTCGAGGAAGGTGTCGAGGAAAATGGTCATCGACAGATACAGGTGTCGAGGAGGTATCAAGGAATAAACACCAGAATCAAGAACAAAAGCTCGATCGATCGACCAGGTATCGAGAAGCTATCGAGGAGGCAGGAGATTTCTCGATCGATCCACCAGGTGTCGAGGAAGTGTCGAGATTGCGATAAGAAAAAGCTTGAGAAGCTCGACAGATAGCTAGGTATCGAGGAGGTGTTGAGGAGGTGCCAAACCAGTTTTTAAAAACAGTTTTTCGAAAAGTGAAAAACACAGACATGAATGCAATCTAACATGCAACTCAACAATGATCCAATCCACATAATAGGTTCTCAAAATCATCTCTCAAAATTTTTTTTAAGCATATGGATCCCAAAAACACACACACACACACACTAAACAAGTCTAACCTATTTTATATTTCAAAAACAAGTCAAGACAGTTTAGTGAGTATACATAAACACATGTAAACCTAGTGATGGCCAAATCACATTGTACTTGTACATGTATCAAGAGTAGTAAAGAATATTGCGTGTTGTGTGTGAAAAAACATCGCAAGATTGCATAAGTATATACATGTTATGACAATTTGAGATATGAGAAAATCACTTTAACTCACACATAATCATAACTGTTTGATGGGGACTATCACCTTCGAGGTACATCCTATAACTCCTATGTCTCTTGGAAAACACGCTTGCAATCATATTTAAAAGCATTTTTGATCTTTTTGCTTGTTATTTTCTTTGCACATTTTTCTTTTTAAGCATATCATGCATGGGAATATAAAAGAGAGAAGAAATACCCAAGATGTTAAGCATTGACATTGCACTTTTGCTATGCCGAAGCATACAGATGTCTTTGACACTGCATTTTTGCTATGCTGAAGCATACATGTGTTATATTATGATTGGTGGGCAATAGTGGTGAGATGGTTATTTATGCCTTTCTCTTAGGATTTTCTAGTCCTACCCGTCAAAAAGAGTAATATGAGTGTTAAGTTCAAGAGATAACTTAATCTTACTCATCACAAACAAGAGCCACAAAGCTCACTTGCTTAGTTGTGCATAGAGATACTCATCTAAGCTACAAAAGATACAAAGTTTAGAAAATTTTGTTTCAATGGCCATCCAAGGTACACAAGTACCAATGTACACAAAACACACACTGTTTTTGTATTTTCTGATTTTTCAATTTTTTTTTAAATTTTTATATCAAAAACAAAATAAACAAAACTGAAAATAAACAAACAAAAACATGTTATCAAAGCAAAGCATAAAACTAGACTGACTTAGAATAAAAGCAAAACACACAAGTAATGCAACGAACAAAAACAAGAAAATAGAAGAAAGTGATATAATCACTTAGAGTCCTTTTTCTTCCACACCTTGGAAGAACCTTTCCTTTGATTGAATTCTTGAACCGGCGGTGAAGGAGAAGAATTGAACCCGTTCAAGTTTGAAAGGAACATAAGGGCTTTTAGAAGATCTCCATGAGGAGCAAGAGAGGATTGAAGCTGATTTTGGCTTCCAGATGCTATCATGCCGTTGCTCTGTTGAGTGGCTAACCACTTATAACAATTTGGTCGAGTATGACCGACAACACCACAATGATGGCAGAGATGCTGCTTCTTCTATTTAGGCTTTTGAGAGATAGCTTTCTTAGCCCTAGGGTTTTTAGCATCTTTCTTATCTTGCTTAGGGGGTGCTCCTAAGATAGATTTACCCTTGTCTAAGTTCTCACTAGCTAATTCAGTTTTAGCATCATTGTTTTCAATTTCAATATTATTAGTGGGTGGAACAAAAACAGTAGAACTAGTAGAAGCAATATTAGAGGAAAAAAGACCATACCCTAAACCCATTCGATCTGAAGCAGATTTCTGAATGCTGAGCATCTCATCAAGCTTTACACTCGAGGTTCTCTCCAACTGAGGTCTAACTTGAAATAGCTCTGCCTCAAGCTTTTTGGTCTTCTCAACCAAGAAATTGTTCTCGAACCTCAGCGCTCAAATAGTCTGATTTGCCTCATCAAACTTTGTGGACAACTCTTCACGGTCAAGTTCCACATCGTTGAGCTTTTTGGTGGTTAGCCTATATAGTTTCTCATGTTTCTCAGACAGTTTGTATAGTTTCTCATAGGCTAAATGGGTATCATCTTGATCATCCATCTTCTCACACTTAGAATCCACCAATTCTTCTTCTTCTTCTTCCACTTCATCAACAATCCCTTCAGTAGGATTGACTGTGGCAGTAAAGGCATTTAAGATTCCTTCATCCTCACTATCGAAATCATCTTCAGGCTTAGTGTCACTTAAGATAGCAGCAAGTTCCTTACTCTTCCTAATGCTTTTGAGATATGTAGGGCACTCCTGTTTCATATGACCGAAGTCATGTCACCCAAAACACTTAGGTCCTACGGGAACAGTGTACTGACCACATTCCTTTTCATCCTTCTTCCCTTTGTCTTGGCTCTTAAACTAAGAAGAACTGGATTACCTGCGGTCCTTGTCAAAGCCCTTTCCATTAACATTCTTCATAAATTTCTTGAACTGCCTGGTGATGTAGGACTTCATCTTGGAATCTTCATCATTCGAAGACCCATCTATCTCACTGCTCTTGGCCTTCAATGCCATGCTCTTTCCTTTACCTGTCTTGCCAATTTTGCTCTTTCCTTTTGATTTCTCAATCGCCGTAATCTTGGCATGAAATCTCTCGGGTAGAGATCTGAGCACTTTCCTCACAATCTTGGGTTTAGGAATGGTTTCCCCAAGATTGAAAGCAAAGTTCACTATGTCCTTCAACTTGGCATAGAACTCATCAAACGACTCATCTTCCTCCATCTTAATCTCTTCAAAGCTTGTAGTGAGCCTCTGAAACTTTGAATCTTTGACAGCCTTGGTTCCCTCATAGGTTGTCTGGAGAATGATCCGAGCCTTTTTAGTAGTTTCAGTCGAGGATATCTTCTTAAACTCTTCATTGGTGACCGCACTGAACAACGCATTCAATGTTGCTGTTGAAGTTTGCCGCCTTGATCTTGGCATCATCCCAATCGGCCGGCACTTTTTTTGGCTTAGTTTAGCCAATCTCTACAGCTTGCCATACTTTCTCATCTAAAAACTGCAAAAAACCTCTCATGCGTACTTTCCAGTATGCGTAGTTAGTTCCATCAAATAAAGGAGGTATAATTAACGATTGTCCTCTATCCATGACAAACAGGGGTCAATAGATCAAACACAGCAAAGATTAAAACCTAATCAAAGTGTGCCTGCTCTGATATCACTTGATAGGTCAAACACTAATTGACCCCTTGTGATTAATTAACCAATTAATTTAGCCAAGTATATTAATTAAGTTAATTAACATGCAAACGCGTGATAGCACAAACAAATCACCAAATAACTAAATATGCAGTGGAAATAAAATGACACGGTGATTTGTTTACAAATTGGGAAAACCTGAAGGTAAAAACCCCACCGGGTGATTTTCAGGTCACCACTCCTGAAACTCCACTATTATCACAACAAGCGGTTACAAGTAAAGGAATCCCAAGTACCTTACCAACCTACAGTTGAACCCTTACCCCAATGCCCAATTGGACTTGTTCTGTAGTGACAGTTTTCCCTTTTGATGCACGGCTCCCAAGTACGTGACTAACCAATTTGCGCGGATCCCAGTACGCGACTTTAACACCAACTAGAAAGAGAGGTTGGCTGTAAAGTTTTTCAGTTCATCCACGATGAAGATCAAGAAGATGCTTGGTCATAAAACCCAAAAGTGTACATACACAGCAACTTCTTCAGAAGAGATGAAGAAGGGCAGAACTTTGTTTCCGGTCACAATTTGCTTCGACAGAGTTTTCTCAATGCTTGTGCAACTTGTGAACTTGTGAACTTGTTGACGACCCTTAGTACAGTCCTTTTATATGTCTAGGGTTAGGAGAAAAGAAGGCCCAAAGACACATTCACGGATCCCAAGAAATCAGATCAGAAATTCTGATTTTTATAAACCTTGACAGATAGAAGCTGTCGAGAAGCTGTCGAGTAGGTGTCGAGCTTATGGGCTGGAACAGCTTTCTAAACCTCGACACATACTAGCTGTCGAGCTTTAGTAACCTTGCACTTTCAGCTTGTTTTCTTGGACAGACTTGAAGGCTTCCACACTTGATCTTGAAACATAGTTTCTTGAAGTATTTCAACACATTCTAGATTTACCCAAATACAAGTAAAGTGCGTTTTTTCAAAGGATTAGCCAATTACATAAAAGAGTGACATATGTTCTTAACACGTGAACTACATATGTCCTAACACTTAGTATCAAATTTTCCAGGATTCTCCCTATCATTGAGAATGTAACATTTGCTCCCAAATATTCAAAAATACTTAACCTTTGGCTTTTTTTTCTCCAAATTTCATACGATGTCTTCTTTGTTCCTGCTCAGAAGTAAATCCTATTCCCAATGTGATATGAAGTATTCACAGCTTCAGCCCAAAACTTCTGTGGAATGTTTTTGTTGAGTAACATTACTCGTGCCATCTCTTGGATCACCCGGTTCTTTCTTTCAACTACCCCATTCTGTTGTGGAGTCTTTGGAGCTGAAAATTCCTTCTTGATACCGTGTTCATTGCAAAATGCTTCAAACTTTGCATTTTCAAACTCCTTCCCATGGTCACTTTTGATCTTGACTATGAGAACTCCCTTTTCATACAGCCTCTTGCATAACTTTTCCATCTTGTCACATGCTTCTGACTTCTCTCTAAGAAAATCCACCCAAGAGTATCTCGAGAAATCGTCAACTACCACCATAATATAGCGCTTTCCACCCATGCTTTCTGTTCTTGTTGGACCCATTAGATCCACATGTAGTAACTCCAAAAGGTGGGAAGTAGCAACCACATTTATTTTAGGATGGCTTGACTTTGTTGGTTTTCCCAATTGGCATGGACCACAAACATTCTTCTCAATTTTTCGAAATTTTGGTAACCCAACCACAGCTTCAAGCTTCGAGACTTTTGCCACTTGTTTGTAATTAGCATGTCCAAGTCGTTGATGCCACAACTCCAAAAGATTCACTCGAGCACTCCGACATGCTATGCTTGGTTTGGGAATGACTTCATAACAACTATCGGTGATCCTAAATCCCTTCAAAACTTGAACACCTTCTTCATTCATGATTAGACATCCTTTCTTTGAAAATTGGACTAAGAAGTCTTCATCGCAAATCTGAGTAATACTTAGCAAGTTCACTTTTAATCCCTTAATGTACAGCACATCAGTTAACAAAGGCAGTCCTGGAATGTCCACGGTTCCCTTTCCAAGAACTTGTGAGTGACTACCATCTCCAAATGTCACAAAACCATTTTCCTTCTCTTTAAGAGTTTTGAACAGAGATTTTTCTCCAATCATATGCCTTGAACAACCACTATCAAGATACCACAAACATGAATTAAATACTTTCAATGCGGTATGAACAAAAAGAAAAGCATGAGATAGGCATTCTTGACCATCAAAGCAAAACTCATCATTCTTTACTTCATTCATAGATGAGTGTAGCTTTCTTTTCAGACAATCAGGTTTATCACACAAATGTCTATTCCTTCTCTTATATTCATCAATTAAGGATTCGACTCACACAAGCTATTATGAATATCATGATTCCTATGAATTAAAGATTTCAGCATGTATATAAAGACTCTAGCATGTTTCTTTGATTTGAATAACTCTAAAAGCTCATTACTAGAACAGTCTCCAAATATGCTCATAGAGTCATTTTCACACACACCTTTACTTTGCTTCATGTTGACCTTTGCCATTTCACTTTTCATGGCACACCAAGGGGTTTAGGATCACACTCAGGTATTAAAACCACAGCGAGTGTACCCGCTCTAATACCAATTGAAAGCTCGAAAATGTGTTGAAAACACAAGAGCTGTTTAAACCCCCAAATTAAAGTTACGACTCGATTGATTTTACACTAACTTAATACTAAGTGCGGAATAGTGTAAAAGTGAGTGGATAAACAAACAAACTACTCCAATCCATAATTAAAGCAACACAACAGTAAAATGGAATGTAAAAGAGTATGGAAGAAAGATGCAAACACAATATAACACACCGATGTGTTATTGAATAGGAAATTGAAGAACTCAGCGAAAAATCTCTCCGCCGCCTTCCAAGCGAAAATCGATCCACTAGCCAATTAGTTGGGATACATGGGTTAGCAAGAGACCCTCCAAGCCTAATCTACCCGATGTACCTAAGCCCTCCAAGCTCCTACTCCAACAAGGCTTTGCAGAACCATGTCTTGTCTAGTTCTCCAGATCCCGCAACAAGTTTCATGTTGCATCTGCCATCCTTGGCTTCTTCCAATACTTCCCAGCAGCACCAAAACTTCACTTGACACTTTCAATGGTATGGAAATGGAGAGGTAGGAGTTGACGAAATTCCACAAGCAAATGTGTAGAGGATTGTGGGTATAACAATCTCTAACTCTCAAGGTGTTTGGCTAGGGTTTTCTCTTAGAAGCACTCTTCAAAATTTGTGGGTAATGTGGGTATATATAGTGTAGGCACAGAAAGTGTGTATCAGAATGGACAGGTTGGCAGAACAAAATGTCTTGCGGGTGTCTCGTAGGAAGGCCTTACCCGCGAGATACTCGCGAGATACAGCTGTTTCCATCCTGGCCTGACTCTTGGCATTCTAGCATGTGCAAGGCACATGAGTCACTTCACGGGATGCTTAGTCGCAAGCTACCCGTGAAAACTCTTCAGTCTTCAATTGCTTGAGTCTTCACACACACTCTCTCTCTATCACACAACCCTTAAAATTAAATCCCACAATAAATACAGGGTACAAAGATTGAATAAAATTACAATCAAATTTGGCACGAAATATAAGCCAACAAAACACATAGTTGTAAATAACAACTTTACACGTGTATCCTTCCTTTAAGCCCGTATGTCAAAAGAAGAAAGTTTTTGCTCCCGAACGAGATAATGCCATTAAAGAAGAAGTCCAGAAGTTGACCACGACAAAATTTATCTAGGAAGTTTATTACTCAGACTGGTTGGCTAATGTAGTGATGGTCAAGAAGGCTAATGGCAATAGACTTCACCGATTTGAACAAGGCTTGCCCCAAAGATAGCTATCCATTACCACGCATTGACCAGCTGGTGGACTCAACTGTGGGTCATAAATTTCTAAGTTTCATAGACGCGTTCTCAGGTTACAATCAAATAAGGATGGACAAGGTGGATCAAAAGAAGACATCTTTTATCACCAATTAAGGCCTATTTTGCTACAAGGTTGTTAGGTCACAATTCGAATGACCCCTTGTGATAAACCCTAATTAATTAATTAATTAGCCAAGTTGTTTATTAATCAATTAAGCATGCAATTGCGTGGAAGCACAAACAAATCACCAAATACTAAATATGCAGCGGAAAATAAATAACACGGTGATTTGTTTACGAATGGGGAAAAACCCTAACGGCAAAAACCCCACCGGGTGATTTTCAGGTCACCACTCCCGAAACTCCACTATTATCAAATCAAGCGGTTACAAGAAAGGAATCCCAAGTACCTTACCAACCTACAGTTGAACCCTTACCCCAATACCCAATTGGACTTGATCTGTAGTGACAATTTCCACCTTTGATGCACGGCTCCCAAGTACGTGACTAACCAATGCGCGGATCCCAGTACGCGACTTCAGAACACCAACTTGAGGAAGAATGGTTGGCTGCAAAGTTCTTCAATTCATCCACGTGATGAATAGCAGGAAGATGCTTGGTTACAAAACCCTACGGTGCAAAGACACGGCAACTTCTTGATGAATGATGAACTAGGTCAAGAACTTCGTCTGTTGAGCACAATTTGCATAAACAGAGATTGCTCAATGATAATACAACTTGTGTCACCCAAAACGGCTCTTAAAATAATCCTTTTATATGTTTAGGGTTAGAAGAAAAGAAGTCCCAAAAACATATACACGGATCCCAAGAAAATCAGATTTGGAATTCTGACTTTTTAAATCTCGACAAATAGCAGGTGTCGAGGTAGCTATCGAGAGGTGTCGAGCTTTAAAAACTTTGCACTTCAGCTTGCTTTTTCTTGGACAGACTTGATGACTTCAACACTTGACCTTGAAACATTGTTCCTTGAAGTATCAAAAACACCTAGATCTACCCAATTACAAGCAGAGTGCGTTTTGTCAAAGAATTAGCCAATTTACATAAATAAGTATGACATATGTTCTTAGCATGTGAAACACATATGTCCTAACAATCTCCCCCTTTGGCAATCCGTAACAAAACCACAACAAACAAATGAGCATATGAGAGGAGTCATAAATCACTCAACTCATATTCACTTGTTGAATACAATAAAATCTATCCTAGCACAAACTCTTGAAAAACTTTGCAAGAAAAGAGCTTATGATAAGTAGACTTTGACAACCTGTATTTCTGAAACACTTTAAACAAAACTCATCAAGGCATCTTAGTGTGAAACAAAAATAATAGATTGCATATAAGTAAAGAACATGTGTATAAAGATAGAAAAGAAACAACACATGAAAAGAGAGGTGAAAGAAACATACATCAACATATATAAGAGAGAAGATAAGTACAATGTATGTAAGAATGGTCAAAGGATCTCATATACAAGAACAATGCATCTAATAAAGAATAGAAAAGAAAAGATACATCAAACCTCACTACATCCCTCAGAAGTATCAACACTCCCCCTATCAAAAATGTCCTATACTAACTCTCCCCCTAAGATGACTACTCTCATAACCCAAAACTACTTCCCCTTTTTGTCACGAATGACAAAGGGTAGAGTGTCATGTAGACATCTCATCGGCAGAGCTAGCATCTCCATCATCATCATCATCATCATCATCCTCAGAATCTAAAGCTACTGGAGTAGGTGGTGAAGGAGTAGCCTCTGGAGCAAAACCACCCATGGTCGCCTGCTGTCGTGCAATATGACCCACACGAACATTCACTTGATACAACTTAGCAGAGAGTGTATCAAGACGAGTGTCCATGCGCTGCAGCTGCGCCATAATATCACCAAGGGATACATCGCTCGAAGAGGAAAAAGGAGCAGATGTAGATGGAGCTGATCTGGATGGTGCTGAACGGGAGGGAGGAGTGGCACCTGGCTGTCTCGACCTGAACTGCGCCTCACTACGTTTTACGGTAGCGGCATCTATGGCAGATATGTGTGTGAAGTGGTCGGACACTGGAAAGGGAACAGAAAAATGGCGTAGAATCCACGTGATAGCAGAAGGAAAGATGAGCTTATCACGGGACGCCGAATCAAGATAAACCTCTATGATAGACCGGATGAAGTGAGAAGGGAAGTCTATGGTGAGATGCTCAAGTAGAGAAAGCAAAAATCGAGCACGAGGCTCTGTGATAGAGTTATAGTGAGAAAGAGGATGGAGAACAAAAGTTATCACCATGTTAATGAATCTAGGACCTTTAGCAAAAGGCCTACATGATGTGAACTGATGCTCACCCCAATCAGCAGGGCGCTCACAAAAAGCAGAGATGAGCTCATCCTTGGACACAGTCCTCAGACGCTCACAAGATGGGTAATCTGGAAACTCTATCCTAGGTACCCTAAGCACATCCGCAACAAGTTGCGGTGTGACAGGAATGCGCATACCTCGAACGCGAGTGATAAAATAAGGTACTGAAAGATCAATCCCGTGCATGTTGGAGTAGAACTCCTGTATCAGCACGAGAGGGCAAGTGACCGGGATGTCACACAGTGACCCCCATCCCCTACTGTGAATAACAGAGGGAAGGTCAGTGTCGGCGAAGTCCGCCAGAATGACTTGGTATTCCGAATGAACACCTCGTCTAGAAAAGTTCTCCGAAAATGCCTTATGGGCATCTCCATCACGGAACCAAACATTAAAGGGAGTAGTATCTGAAGAGGAAGAAGCTCCAGAACGCAGAGGGTTCCAAGCAGGAGTGGATTTACGTTTGGGTGCCATAAACACTACTAACGTAAAAGAATGAGAAAGAGATAGAGAGGGAGACAATCAGAAAAGTACCAACACAGTTCAAATATATCAAATATGTTGAACAAGAAGTACGTATGCATGGGAATGCATGAGCATGTGACATGCAAAGGAAAAAACATCATGGGCTCAGCCCAATCCAATCCTAGCAGAACACAAACATAAGGCACACATCTAAATGCATGTAAATATCATTATAATGCAAATGTAATGCAATGTATGACATTTTGAAATCATTTAAGTACAAACCCAACCCAAAATTTGAAGAAAAACTCAACAATTTTGAAAAACCCCAAATTTTTATGCAAAATCCCAAAAACTAGGTTTTCAAACATGAAATGCATGAAAATGAAAGGGAAAAGTGATCTTACCAAGAGATTGAAGCAAGGAATGAGCAAGATCCAAGTGGGGTTGAAGATTGAGTGAGAAAATCAAGTTGAGAAGATGAAGAGCCTCGGACAGATCGAGTGAGATCGAGAGAAATGAGAGAAAAAATCACGATCTGCACTTAAATAGGCACCTCAGTAATTCTCGACAGCTGAGGTGTCGAGAGGTATCGATGAAGCTGTCGAGGAAGGTATCGAGGAAATGTGCCTTCGACAGATGCAGGTATCGAGAGGTATCGAGGAACAAGGCCAATATCAGATACATGAATCTCGATCGATCAACAAGGTATCGAGAAGCTGTCGAGAGGACAGAAGAAATCTCGATCGATCCACAAGGTGTCGAGAAAGAAGACTCAAACAACACAAGTAAATCTCGATCGATCCAACAGGTGTCGAGAATCTATCGAGGGGACAGAGACTTTCTAGATCGATCCATCAGGTGTCGAAGAGATAGCGAGATTGCGATAAGAAACAACATGAGAAGCTCGACAGATGACCAGGTATCGAGGAGGTGTCGAGGTAGGTGTCGAGCCATCAGAAAAATGCAGTTTTTCGAGAAGGGAAAAACACAGACATGAATGCAATCTAACACACATCTCAACCAAAGATCCATTTAAGTGATAAACCTCTCAAAACATCTCTCAACAAGAAATTATGCACAAGGATCATGCAAAACACACACACACACTAAACAAGTCTAACCAATTTTATATTTCAAAAACAAGTTATGACAGTTTAGTGAGCATACATTAGCACATGTAAAACCTTTGTGATGGCCAAATCACATTGTACCTGCAGATGTATCAAAAGTAGCAAAGAATATTGCGTGTTGTGTGTGAAAAAAATATCGCAAGATTGCATATGTGTATACATGTTATGACGATCTGAGATATGAGAAAATAACTTTTAACTCACACACAATCATAACTGTTTGATGGGGACTATCACCTTCGAGGTACATCCTATGACTCCCACATCTCCTAGAAAACACGCTTGCAATCATGTTTAAAGCATTTTTAATCTTTTTGCTTTTTATTTTCTTTGCATATTTTCTTTTAATTTAGCATATCATACATGGGTATATAAAAGAGAGAAAAGAAATACCCAAGATGTTAAGCATTTGACATCGCACTTTTGCTATGCCGAAGCATACGAATGTCTTTGACACTGCACTTTTGCTATGCCGAAGCATACAGGTGTCTATGACACTGCACTTTTGCTATGCCGAAGCATACAGGTGTCATACAATGATTGGCGGGCAACAGTGGTGAGATGGTCATTTATGCCTTTCTCTCAGGATTTTCTAGTCCTACCCGTCAAAAAGAGTGATATGAGTGTTAAGTTTTTAAGAGATAACTTAATCTTACTCATCACAAACAAGAGCCACAAAGCTCGCTTGCTTAGTTGTGCATAGAGATGCTCATCTAAGCTACAAGTGATACAAAGTTTAGAAAACTTTGTTTCATTGGCCATCCAAGGTACACAAATACCAAAGTACACATAACACACACTGTTTTTGTATTTTTCTGATTTTTCAATTTTTTTTTTATTTTTTTATTTTATATTAAAAACAAAATAAGCAAAACTGAAAATAAACAAACAAAAACATGTTATCAAAGCAAAGCAAAAACTAGACTGACTCAGCAGAAAAGAAAGACACACAAGCAATGCAACAAACAAGAAAAATAAGGAGGGAAAAGAAAGTGATAAAATCACTTAGAGTCCTTTTTCTTCCACATCTTGGAAGAACCTTTCCTTTGATTGAATCCTTGAACCGGCGGTGAGGGGGAAGAATTGAAACCGTTCAAGTTCGAAAGGAACATGAGGGCTTTCAGAAGATCTCCAAGAGGAGCAAGAGAGGATTGAAGCTGAGATTGGCTTCCAGATGCTATCATGTCATTGCTCTGTTAAGTGGCTAACCACTTATAACAATTTGGTCGAGTATGACCGGCAGCTCCACAATAATGACAGAGATGCTGCTTCTTTTGTTTAGGCTTTTGAGAGTTAGCCTTCTTAGCCCTAGGGTTCTTAGCATCTTTCTTATCTTGCTTAGGGGGTGCTCCTAAGATAGATTTATTCTTGTCTAAGTTCTCACTAGCTAATTCATTTTTAACATCAACATTCTCAATTTCAGTGTTATTAGCAGGAGGAACAAAAACAGTATTGCTAGTAGAAGCAGTATTAGAGAAAGAAATACCATACCCCAAACCAGTTCGATCCGAAGCGGGTTTTTGATTGCTAAGCATCTCATCAAGCTTTGCACTTGAGGTCCTCTCCAGTTGAGCTCTGACTTGAACCAGCTCCGCTTCAAGCTTCTTGGTCTTCTCAGCCAAAAAGTTGTTCTCAAATCTCAGTGCTCCAATAGTTTGATTCGCCTCATCAAACTTTGTGGACAACTCTTCACGATCGAGTTCCACTTCACTGAGCTTCTTGGTGGCCAGCCTATATAATTTCTCGTGCTTTTCAAATAGCTTGTAAAGCTTCTCATAGGCTGAATGGATGTCATCTTGATCATCCATCTTCTCAAATTTTGACTCCACCAATTCTTCTTCATCCATTTCTTCAACAATCCCTTCAGTAGGATTGACTGTGGCAGTGAAGGCATTTAGGATTCCGTCATCCTCATTGTCGGAATCATCTTCAGGCTCAGTGTCACTTAGGGTTACAGCAAGGGCCTTGCTTTTCCCAATGCTCTTTAGATATGTAGGACACTCATGTTTCATGTGTCCGAACCCATGACAACCAAAGCACTTTGGTCCTGCGGGAACAGTATACTGACTGCCCTCCTTAGCATCCT
Source organism: Quercus aquifolioides (assembly GCA_019022515.1). Classification (NCBI taxonomy): domain Eukaryota; kingdom Viridiplantae; phylum Streptophyta; class Magnoliopsida; order Fagales; family Fagaceae; genus Quercus; species Quercus aquifolioides. The sequence continues at coordinate 46,210 of JAFHAW010000185.1, forward strand.
TCTTCCCTTTGTCTTGGCTTTTGAACTGAGAAGAACTGAACTGCCTGCGGTCCTTGTCGAAGCTCCTTCCATTGGCATTCTTTATGAACTTTTTGAACTGCCTAGTAATGTAGGACTTCATCTTAGAATCTTCATCATCGGAAGACTCATCTGTATCACTGCTCTTCGCCTTCAAGGCCATGCTTTTGCCTTTATTGGACTTGCCAATCCTAGATAACCCTATTTCATAGGTCTGCAAGTTTCCAACCAGCTCAGTCAAAGGAATTTTGTCTATATCCTTTGATTCCTCAATTGCCGGAATCTTGGCATGAAATCTCTCAGGTAGAGATCTGAGCACCTTCCTTACAATCTTGGGTTCAGGGATGGTTTCCCCAAGATTGAAGGCTGAGTTCACTATGTCCTTGAGCTTGGCATAGAACTCGTCAAATGACTCATCCTCCTCCATCTTAATTTCTTCAAAGCTTGTAGTGAGCCTCTGAAGCTTTGAGTCTTTGATAGCCTTTGTGCCTTCATAGGTTGTCTGGAGGATGGTCCAAGCCTCCTTAGCAGTTTCAGTTGAGGATATCTTCTTGAACTCCTCATTGGTGACTGCACTAAAAAGGGCATTCAGCGCTCTGCTGTTGAAGTTGGCCGCCTTGATCTTAGCATCATCCCACTCGGCCGGTTGTTCTGTTGGCTTAGTCCAGCCAATCTCTACAACTTGCCACACTTTTTCATCTAAAGACTGCAAGAAAGCTCTCATGCGTACTTTCCAGTATGCATAGTTAGTGCCATCAAATAAAGGAGGTATAATTAAGGATTGTCCTCTATCCATGACAAACAGGGGTCAATGGATCAACACAGCAAAGATTAAATCCTAATCAGAGTGTGCCTGCTCTGATACCACTTGTTAGGTCACAATTCGAATGACCCCTTGTGATAAACCCTAATTAATTAATTAATTAGCCAAGTTGTTTATTAATCAATTAAGCATGCAATTGCGTGGAAGCACAAACAAATCACCAAATACTAAATATGCAGCGGAAAATAAATAACACGGTGATTTACGAATGGGGAAAAACCCTAACGGCAAAAACCTCACCGGGTGATTTTCAGGTCACCACTCCCGAAACTCCACTATTATCAAATCAAGCGGTTACAAGAAAGGAATCCCAAGTACCTTACCAACCTACAGTTGAACCCTTACCCCAATACCCAATTGGACTTGATCTGTAGTGACAATTTCCACCTTTGATGCACGGCTCCCAAGTACGTGACTAACCAATGCGCGGATCCCAGTACGCGACTTCAGAACACCAACTTGAGGAAGAATGGTTGGCTGCAAAGTTCTTCAGTTCATCCACGTGATGAATAGCAGGAAGATGCTTGGTTACAAAAACCCTACGGTGCAAAGACACAGCAACTTCTTGATGAAGGATGAACTAGGTCAAGAACTTCGTCTGTTGAGCACAATTTGCATAAACAGAGATTGCTCAATGATAATACGACTTGTGTCACCCAAAACGGCTCTTAAAATAATCCTTTTATATGTTTAGGGTTAGAAGAAAAGAAGTCCCAAAAACATATTCACGGATCCCAAGAAAATCAGATTTGGAATTCTGACTTTTTAAATCTCGATAGATAACAGGTGTCGAGGTAGCTATCGAGAGGTGTCGAGCTTTAAAAACTTTGCACTTCAGCTTGCTTTTTCTTGGACAGACTTGATGACTTCAACACTTGACCTTGAAACATTGTTCCTTGAAGTATCAAAAACACCTAGATCTACCCAATTACAAGCAGAGTGCGTTTTGTCAAAGGATTAGCCAATTTACATAAATAAGTATGACATATGTTCTTAGCATGTGAAACACATATGTCCTAACAAAGGTGATGCCTTTCGGTTTGAAAAACATAGGGACAACTTATCAAAGGCTGGTGGTTAACCATATGTTTCATCCACAGATTGGACGAAATGTGGAAGTTTATGTGGATGATATGTTGTAAAGAGCTTGGACGAGGAAAAGCATTTGGATGACCTTCAAGAGAGCTTTGATACGCTTAGACGATATAACATGAAGTTAAATCCAAGCAAGTGTGCTTTTGGAGTTTCGTCAGGAAAATTCCTGGGGTTCATGGTCGTACATAGGGGAATTGAAGCAAATCCTAATAAGATTCAAGCGATACTGGATATGGAGCCACCAAGGAATATCAAAGAAGTCCAATCTCTCACTGGGCGAGTTGCTGCCCTTAACAGGTTCATCTGTAAAGATACTAACAAGTGTTTACCATTTTTTAAGGTTCTTAAGAAAGCATTTGAATGGACAGACAAGTGTCAAAAGGCCTTCCAAGACCTTAAGACCTACCTCACAACAACTCCTCTACTGAGCCCATCTATACCAAGTGAAGAATTATACTTGTATTTGGCAGTATCTCCATATGCAATGAGCTTAGCATTAATTAGAGAAGAAAGGAAGATATAGAAGCCGGTTTATTATACAAGCCGAGTGCTAAGAGGAGTGGAAGGGCAATGTTAGGACATATGTGATTAATGTTAGGAACATATGTTACTATTTTATATAATTGGCTAATCCTTTGACAAAATGCATTTTACTTGTAATTGGGTAGATCTAGGATGTGTTTAATGCTTGAAGAAACTTTGTTTCAAAATCAAGTGTTAAAGCCATGCAAGTCTGTCTAAGAATCAAGTCAGAAAGTGCTGTTCATTAAAGCTCGACAGCTAGCATATATTAAGATTTAAAGAAAGCTGTTTCGGCCCGAGGCTCGACAGCTGCTCAACAGGTAGGGTATCTGTCGAGGTTTATGAAGTTCAGTTTTTCAGGACTATTTTTCATCCAATCTGTGAGTATGTGTTTAGGCTTTCTTTTCTCACAACCCTAAACATATATAAGGATTATTTTAAGGGCCGTCTAGGTAAGCGCAAGTGTGAAGCAAAGTCTTGTTCATGCAAATCGTGACCGGAGACAAAATTTGCCCTAGTTCATCTTTCTCTTCAAGAAGCTGCTGTGTTTGTACACCGTAAGGCTTTGTGACCAAGAAACTTCATGATCTTCATCGTCTGGATGAACTGAAGAACTTTGCAGCCAACATCCTTCTCAAGTTGGTGATTAAGTCGTGTACTAGGATCCGCACAATTGGTTAGTCACATACTAGGAGCCGTGCATTGAAAATGAGAGATTGTCATTACAAAACAAGTCCAATTGGGTATTAGGGTAAGGGTTCAATTGTAGGTTGGTATAAGGTACTGGGATTCCTTTACTTGTAACCATTTGTTTTAATAATAGTGGATTCTCAGGAGTGGTGACCTTAAAATCACCCGGTGGGCATTTTTCCCGTGTAGGTTTTCCCCATTCGTAAATAAATCACAGTGTCAATTTAATTTCCACCGCATACTTAGTTATTTGGTGTTTTGTTTGTTCTACCACGCGCTTTGCATGTTAATTTGATTAATTAATAAACTTGGTTAATTAATCAATTAATTCATCACAAGGGCTCAATATGTTTTTGGCCTATCAGACAAGATCTCTACAAAGTTTGATGAAGCCAATCAGACTATTGGAGCACTGAGATTTGAAAATAATTTCTTAGCTGAGAAGACCAAGAAGCCTGAGGCAGAACTATTCCAAGTCAGAGCTCAGCTGGAAAGGACTTCAAGCGCTAAGCTCAATGAGATGCTCAGTCTTCAGAAATCTACTTCTGATCGAATCAGTTTAGGGTATGATTTCTCTGCTCCTAGTATTGCTTCTACTAATACTACTATTTTTGTTCCTTCTGCTAATAATGTTGAAACTGAGAACAATGAAGTTAAAAATGAATTAGCTAGTGAGAACATAGGTAAGGGTAAGTCTATCTTAGGAGCACCCCCTAAACTAGTTAAGAATGAGACTAAAAACCCTAGGCTAAGAAGGGAAACTCTCAAAAGCCAAAATAGAAAAAGCAGCATTTCTATCATCACTGTGGCGTAGCGGGACATACTCGACCTAATTGCTACAAGTGGTTAGCCACTCAAAAGAGCAATAGCATGATCGCATCAGGAGATCAGAGTCAGCTTACATCCTTTCTTGCTCCTCTTGGAGATCTTCTCAAAGCCCTCATATTCCTTTCAAACTTGAACAGTTTTAACTTTTCTCCCTCAGCATCGGATCAAGGGTTTGCTAGATGGAAAGGTTCTTGCAAGGTGTGGAAGGAAAAGGTCTCCAAGTGATTCTGTCACTTCTTATCTCTCTATCCCTTTCTTGTTTTTGTTTTTGCATTACTTGTGTGTTTTGCTTTACTGTTTTGAGTTAGTCTAGTTTATGCATTGCTTTGTTTTGTTTCATATGTTTTTGTTTGGTTAGTTTTCAATTGTGTTTTTTTTTTTTTTTTTTCATATAAAAATAAAAATAAAAAATTGAAAAATTGAAAAATACAAAAATAGTGTGTGTTTATGTACATTGGTACTTGTGTACCTTGGATGGACTTTGAAACAAAGTTTTCTAAACTTTGTATCTCTTGTAGCTTAGATGAGCATCTCTATGCACAATTAAGTAAGTGAGCTTTGTGGTTCTTGTTTGTGATGAGTAAGATTAAGTCATCTCTTGTACTTAACACTCGTATCACTCTTTTTGACGGGAAGGACTAGAAAATCCTAAGAGAAAGGTATAAATAACCATCTCACTATTGTTGCCCACCAATCATGAAATAACATCTATATGCTTCGGCATAGCAAAAGTGCAATGTCAATGACATCCGTATGCTTAGGCATAGCAAAAGTGCTATGTCAAATGCTTAACATCATTGGGTATTTCTTTTCTATCTCTTATATGCCCACGTATGACATGCTTATTAAAAGAAATATTTGCAAAGAAAAATAAAAGCAAAAAGATCAAAATGCTTTATATGATTGCAAGCGTGTGTTCTAGGAGATGTAGGAGTTATAAGATGTACCTTGAAGGTGATAGTCCCCATCAAACAGTTATGATTATGTGTGAGTTATAGTGATTTTCTAATATCTCAAATCATCATAACATGTAGACACTTATGCAATCTTGTGATATTTTTCACACACAACACGCAATATTCTTTGCTACTCTTGATACTTGTGCAGGTACAATGTGATTTGGCCATCATAAGGTTTACATGTGTTAATGCATGCTCACTAAACTGTCTTGATTTGTTTTTTAAATACAAAATTGGTTAAACTCGTTTAGTGTGTGTGTGTGTGTGTGTGTGTGTGTTTTGGGATCATTGTGCTTAACATTTTTTTTTTTTTGGTGAGAGATGATTTTGAGAGATCAAAATGTCGTTTGGGTCCTTGGTTGAGTTACATATTTGATTGCATTTATGTTTGTGTTTTTCTCCCCTTGAAAAACTGTTTTTAAACCAATCTTGATAGCTCCTCGACACCTCTCGACACCCAGCTTTTCTATCGAGTTCTTCAGTTGTCTTTTATCACAATCTTAACACCTCTCGATAGTTAGGTCGATCAATCGAGAAACTTTATGTCCCCTCGATAGCTCTTCGACAGATCCTCAATCCATCAAGATTCTTTTTGCTTTGGACACCTTCTCGATAGCTGCATCTATCGAACCCTTTAAATCTTGACACCTCTCGATCTGTCGAGAATTACTGAGCTTGAATATAAAGGGTTCTCGCGATCTCAGACTCATTTCACTCGATCTTTCTTGACTCCTTACCTCTCATATGCTCTCTCTCTCACTCCAATCCTCTTCTTGAAGGATTTTTCAACCTTAATCAAGTTTTTCTTCACTTGGTAAGTGTCTTAATCCTTCTTTTTCATGAATTTTCTTCTTTTATGACCTAAAAAATTCAAAAAATTTAAAAACATCATTCTAGCATTATTTCAAGCCCAAACGGGTCGAGAGAGTCTGAAAAACAGAGAAAAAAAATTCTCGTTCCGGACCGTTTCTACCCGACCCAAATTAGAAAATTCCGAAAAAAATAGCAAAAAAATTCAAAAAATAAAAAAAATTATTTTCACATTATTTCAATCCAAAACGGGTCAGGACAAGCCAAAAAAGAGAGAAAAAGAAATTCTCGTTCTGGACCGTTTCTACCCGAGCCAAATTAGAGAATTCCGAAAAAAATAACAAAAAAATTCAAAAAATTAAAAAACATCATTCTGGCATTATTTCAAGCCAAAACAGGTCGGGACAGGCCGAAAAAGAGAGAAAAAGAAATTCTCGTTCCGGACCGTTTCTACCCGAGCCAAATTAGAGAATTCCAAAAAAAAAAAGCAAAAAAATTCAAAAAATTGAAAAACATCATTCTGGCATTATTTCAAGCCAAAACGGGTTGGGAAAGGCCGAAAAAGATCGAATTTTTTTTTTCGCTCCAGACCGTTTCCACCCGAGCCAAATTAGAGAATTCCGAAAAAAATAGCAAAAAAATTCAAAAAACTAAAAAACATCATTCTGGCATTATTTCAAGCCAAAACGGGTCGGGACAGGCCGAAAAAGAGAGAAAAAGAAATTCTCGTTTCAGACCGTTTCTACCCGAGCCAAATTAGAGAATTCCCAAAAAAAATAACAAAAAAATTCAAAAAATTAAAAAACATCATTCTGGCATCTTGCCAAAACGGGTCGGGAGAGCCCGAAAAAGAGAGAAAAAGAAATTCTCGTTCCGACCGCTTCTGCCCGAGGCAAATTAGAGAATTCCGAAAAAAATAGCAAAAAAATTCAAAAAATTAAAAAACATCATTCTAGCATTATTTTAAGCCAAAACGGGTCGGGACAGACCAAAAAAAGAGAAAAAGAAATTCTCGTTCCGGACCGTTTCTACCCGACCCAAACTAGAGAATTCCAAAAAAAAAAGCAAAAAAATTCAAAAAATTAAAAAACATCATTTTCACATTATTTCAAGCCAAAACGGGTTGGGACAGGCCGAAAAAGAGAGAAAAAGAAATTCTCGTTCCGGACCGTTTCTACCCGAGCCAAATTAGAGAATTCCAAAAAAAAAAAGCAAAAAAATTCAAAAAATTAAAAAACATCATTCTGGCATTATTTCAAGCCAAAACGGGTCGGAACAGGCCAAAAAAGAGAGAAAAAGAAATTCTCGTTCCGGACCGTTTCTACCCGAGCCAAATTAGAGAATTCCGAAAAAAATAGCAAAAAAATTCAAAAAATTAAAAAACATCATTCTGGCATTATTTCAAGCCAAAATGGGTCGAGAGAGGCTGAAAAAGAGAGAAAAAAAAATTCTCGTTCTGGACCGTTTCTACCCGAGCCAAATTAGAAAATTCCAAAAAAAATAGCAAAAAAATTCAAAAAATAAAAAACATTATTTTCACATTATTTAAGCCGAAACGGTTCAGGACAAGCTAAAAAAGAGAGAAAAATAAATTCTTGTTCCGAACCGAGCCAAACTAGAGAATTCCGAAAAAAATAGCAAAAAAATTCAAAAAATTAAAAAACATCATTCTGGCATTATTTCAAGCAAAAACGGGTCGGGACAGACCAAGAAAGGGAGAAAAAGAAATTCTTGTTCTGGACCGTTTCTACTCGACCCAAACTAGAGAATTCCGAAAAAAATAGCAAAAAAATTTAAAAAATTAAAAAACATCATTCTGACATTATTTCAAGCCAAAGCAAGTGGGGACAGGCCGAAAAAGAGAGAAAAATAAATTCTCGTTCCGGACCATTTCTACCCTAGCCAAATTAGAGAATTCCGAAAAAAATAGCAAAAAAATTTTAATAATTAAAAAACATCATTTTGACATTATTTTCAACACAAGCCAAATTAGCGAATTCCGAAAAAAAATAGCAAAAAAATTCAAAAAATTAAAAAACATCATTCTGGCATTATTTCAAGCCAAAACGGGTTGGGAGAGTCCAAAAAAGAGAGAAAAAGAAATTCTCGTTCCGGACCGTTTCTACCCGAGCCAAATTAGAGAATTCCGAAAAAAAAATAGCACAAAGATTCTAAAAATTAAAAAACATCATTCTCGCAGTATTTCAAGGCAAAACGGGTCGGGACGGAGCCGAAAAGAGAAAAAAAAGAAATTATCGTACCGGACCATTTCTACCTGAGCAAAATTAGAGAATTCCTTAAAAAATTGGAAAAAAATTCAAAAAATTAAAAAACATCATTCTGGCATTATTTCAAGCCAAAACGGGTCGGGAGAGGCCGAAAAAGAGAGAAAAAGAAATTCTCGTTCTGGACCATTTCAACTCGAGCCAAATTAGAGAATTCCGAAAAAAATAGCAAAAAAATTTTAAAGATTAAAAAACATTATTTTCACATTTTTCAAGACAAAACGGGTTAGGACAAGCCGAAAAAGGGAGAAAAAGAAATTCTCGTTTTGGACTGTTTCTACACAATCCAAATTAGAGAATTCCGAAAAAAATAGCAATAAAATTCAAAAAATTTAAAAACATCATTCTGGCATTATTTCAAGCCAAAAAGAATTGGGATGGGCTAAAAAACAGAGAAAAAGAAATTATCGTTCTGGATCGTTACCACCCAAGCCAAATTAGAAAATTCCGAAAAAAAATAGCAAAAAAATTTATAAAATAAAAAAAATCATTCTGACATTATTTCAAGCCAAAACGGGTTGGGAGAGGCCGAGAAAGAGAGAAAAAGAAACTCTCGTTCCGGACCGTCTATACCCCCGAGTCAAAATAGAGAATTCCGAAAAAAATAGCAAGAAAATTCAAAAAACTAAAAAACATCATTCTGGCATTGTTTCAGGCCAAAACGGGTCGGAAATGGCTAAAGAAGAGACAAAAAGAAGTTCTCATTCCGGACAGTTTCTACCCGAGCCAAATTAGAGAATTCCGAAAAAACTAGCAAAAAAATCCAAAAAATTAAAAAACATCATTCTAGCATTATTTCAAGCCAAAACGGGTCAGGACAGGCCAAAAAAGAGACAAAAAGAAGTTCTCATTCCGGACAGTTTCTACCCGAGCCAAATTAGAGAATTCCGAAAAAACTAGCAAAAAAATCCAAAAAATTAAAAAACATCATTCTAGCATTATTTCAAGCCAAAATGGGTTGGGAGAGGCCAAAAAAGAGAGTTAAAGAAATTCTCGTTCCGGACCGTTTCTACCCGAGCTAAACTACAGAATTCCGAAAAAAAATAGCAAAAAAATTAAAAAAAACATCATTCTGGCAATATTTCAAGCAAAAACAGGTCGGGAGAGGCCGAAAAAGAGAGAAAAAGAAATTCTCGTTCTGGACCGTTACTACCCGAGCCAAATTAGAGAATTCCGAAAAAAAAAATAGCAAAAAAATTAAAAAAACAACATTCTAGCATTATTTCAAGCCAAAACGGGACAGGAAAGGCTGAAAAAAAGAGAAAAAGAAGTTCTCATTCCGGACCGTTTCTACCCGAGCCAAATTAGAGAAATCCAAAAAAAATAGCAAAAATTCAAAAAATTAAAAAACATCATTCTGGCATTATTTCAAGCCAAACCAGATAAGGAGAGGCTGAAAAAGAGAGAAAAAGAAATTTTCGTTCCGGACCATTTCTACCCGAGCCAAATTAGAGAATTCCGAAAAAATAGCAAAAAAATTCAAAAAATTAAAAAACATCATTTTCACATTATTTCAAGCCAAAACGGGTCGAGACAAGCAGAAAAAGAGAGAAAAAGAAATTCTCGTTCTGGACCGTTTCTACCCGAGCCAAATTAGAGAATTCCGAAAAAAATAGCAAAAAAATTTTAAAAATTAAAAAACATCATTTTCACATTATTTCAAGCCAAAATGGGTCAGGACAGGCCGAAAAAGGGAGAAAAAATAAATTCTCGTTTTGGACCGTTTCTCCACAATCTAAATTAGAGAATTCCTCAAAAAATAGCAAAAAAATTCAAAAAATTAAAAAAACATCATTTTCACATTATTTCAAGCCAAACAGGTCGGGACAGATGGAAAAAGAGAGAAAGAATTTATCGCTCGGGACCGTTTTCTACCCGAGCCAAATTTGAGAATTCCGAAAAAAATAGCAAAAAAATTCAAAAAATTAAAAAACATCATTCTGGCATTATTTCAAGCCAAAACGGGTCAGGAGAGGCCGAAAAAGAGAGAAAAAGAAATTCTCGTTCCGGACCGTTTCTACCCGAGCAAAATTAGAGAATTCCAAAAAAAATAGCAAAAAAATTCAAAAAATAAAAAACATCATTCTGGCGTTATTTCAAGCCAAAACAGGTCGGGAGAGATCGACAAAGAGAGAAAAAGAAATTATCGTTCTTGACCGTTTCTTTCCGAGCCAAATTAGAGAATTCGAAAAAAAAATAGGGAAAAAAAATTCAAAAAACTAAAAAACATCATTCTGACGTTATTTCAAGCCAAAATGGATCGGGAGAGCCGAAAAAGAGAGAAAAATAAATTCTCGTTCCGGACCGTTTCTACCCGAGCCAAACTAGAGAATTCGGAAAAAAATAGCAAAAAAATTCAAAAAATTAAAAAACAGCACTCTGGCATTATTTCAAGCCGAAACGGGACGGGAGAGGCCAAAAAAGGGAAAAATAAATTCTTGTTCTGGACCGTTTCTATCCGAGCCAAATTAATGAATTCCGAAAAAAATAGAAAAAAAATTAAAAAACATCATTCTGACATTATTTCAAGCCAAAACAGGTCGGGACAGGCCGAAAAAGAGAGAAAAAGAAATTCTCGTTCTGGACCGTTTCTACCCGAGCCAAATTAGAGAATTCCGAAAAAAATAGCAAAAAAATTTAAAAAATTAAAAAACATCATTCTGGCATTATTTCAAGCCAAAACGGGTCGGGAGAGGCCGAAAAAGAGAGAAAAAGAAATTCTCATTCCGGACCGTTTCTACCCGAGCCAAATTAGAGAATTCCAAAAAAAATAGCAAAAAAATTCAAAAAATTAAAAAATATCATTCTAGCATTATTTCAAGCCAAAATGGGTGGGGAGTGGCCGAAAAAGAGAGAAAAAGAAATTCTCGTTCCGGACCGTTTCTACCCGAGCCAAATTAGAGAATTCCGAAAAAAATAGCAAAAAATTCAAAAACATCATTCTCGCATTATTTCAAGCCAAAACGGGTTGGGAGAGGCCGAAAAAGAGAGAAAAAAAATTCTCGTTCTGGACCGTTTTTACCCGAGCCAAATTAGAGAATTTCGAAAAAAAAATAGCAAAAAAATTAAAAAACATCATTCTGACATTATTTCAAGCCAAAACGGGTCGGGAGAGGCAAAAAAAAAGAGAAAAAGAAATTCTCATTCCGGACCGTTTCTACCCGAGGCAAATTAGAGAATTCCGGAAAAAAATAGCAAAAAAATTCAAAAAACTAAAAAACATCGTTCTAGCATCATTTCAAGCCAAAATGGGTTCGGGGAGGAAGAAAAAGAAATTCTCGTTCCGGACCGTTTCTACCAGAGCCAAATTAGAGAATTCCGAAAAAAATAGCAAAAAAATTTAAAAAATTAAAAAACATCATTCTAGCATTATTTCAAGCCAAAACAGGTCGGTAAAGGCAGAAAAAGAGAGAAAAAGAAGTTCTCATTCCGGACCGTTTCTACCGGAGCCAAGTCAGAGAATTCCGAAAAAAAATAGCACAAAAATTCAAAAAATTAAAAACAAAATTTTGATATTATTCAAGCCAAAACGGTCGGGACTTGGCTGAAAAAGTGAAAAAAAGAAATTCTCGTTCTGGACCGTTTCTACCCGAGCCAAATTAGAGAATTCCGAAAAAAATAGCAAAAAATTCAAAAAATTAAAAAAATATCATTTTGACATTATTTCAAGCCAAAACGGGGTCAGGACAGGCTGAAAAGAGAGAAAAAGAAATTCTCGTTCCGGACCGTTTCTACCCGAGCCAAATTAGAGAATTCCGAAAAAAATAGCAAAAAAATTCAAAAACTAAAAAAACATTATTCTGTATTATTTTCAAGCCATAAGGGGTCGGCAGAGGCCGAAAAAGAGAAAAAAAGAAATTCTCGTTCCGGACCGTTTCTACCCGAGTCAAATTAGAGAATTCCGAAAAAAATAGCAAAAAAATTCAAAAAATTAAAAAACATCATTTTGACATTATTTCAAGCCAAAACGGGTCGGGACAGGCAGAAAAAGAGAGAAAAAGAATTTACCGTTCGGGACCGTTCTACCCGATCCAAATTTGAGAATTCCGAAAAAATAGCAAAAAAATTCAAAAAATTGAAAAATATCATTCTGGCATTATTTCAAGCCAAAGCGGGTCCGAGAGACTTGAAAAAGAGAGAAAAAGAAATTCTCGTTCCGGACCATTTCTACCCGAGCCAAATTAGAGAATTCCGAAAAAAATAGCAAAAAAATTCAAAAAACTAAAAAAATCATTCTGACATTATTTCAAGCCAAAATGGGTCGGGAGAGGCCGAAAAAGAGAGAAAAAGAAATTCTCCTTCCGAACCGTTTCTACCCGAGCTAAATTAGAGAATTCCGAAAAAAAAAATAGCAAAAAAATTCAAAAAATTGGAAAACGTCATTCTAGCATTATTTCAAGCCAAACGGGTCAGGAAAGGTCGAAAAAGAGAGAAAAATAAATTCTCGCTCCGAACCGTTTCTACCCGACCCAAACTAGAGAATTCCAAAAAAAATAGCAAAAAAAATAAAAAAAAAAATAAAAAAAAATCATTTTGACATTATTTCAAGTGAAAACGAGTCAGGACTGGCCAAAAAGTGAAAAAAAGAAATTATCGTGCTGGACCGTTTCTACCTGAGACAAATTAGAGAATTTCAAAAAAATAACAAAAAAATTCAAAAAACTAAAAAACATCCTTCTGGCATTATTTCAAGCCAAAACCGATCGGGACAAGCCAAAAAAGAGAGAAAAAGAAATTCTCGTTCCGGACCGTTTCTATCCGAGCCAAATTAGAGAATTCCAAAAAAAATAGCAAAAAAATTCAAAAAACTAAAAAACATCATTCTAGCATTATTTCAAGCCAAAACGGGTTGGGAGAGACCGAAAAAGAGAGAAAAAGAAATTCTCGTTCCGGACCGTTTCTACCCGAGCCAAATTAGAGAATTCCGAAAAAAATAGCAAAAAAATTCAAAAAATTAAAAAACATCATTTTCATATTATTTCAAGGCAAAACGGGTCAGGACAGGCTGAAAAAGAGAGAAAAAGAATTTATCGTTCGGGACCGTTTCTATCTGAGTCAAATTAGAGAATTCCGAAAAAAAATCGCAAAAAAAATTCAAAAAATTGAAAAACATCATTTTGGCATTCTTTCAAGCTAAAACGGGTAGGGAGAGGCCTAAAAAGAGTAAAAAAGAAAGTCTCGTTCCGGACCGTTCCTACTCCGAGCCAAATTAGAGAATTTCCAAAAAAATAACAAAAAAATTCAAAAAATTATAAAATATCAATCTGGCTTTATTTCAAGCCAAAACGGGTTTGGGAGAGCCTAAAAAAGAGAGAAAAAGAAATTCTCGTTCCGAATCGCCTCTCTGCCCGAGCCAAATTAGAGAATTCCAAAAAAAATAGCAAATAAATTCAAAAAATTAAAAACATCATTTTGGCAATATTTCAAGTCAAAATAAGTTGGGAAAGGCCAAAAAGGAGAGAACAAGAAATTTTCGCTCCGAACCGTTTGTACCCGAGCCAAATTAGAGAATTCCGAAAAAAAATAGCAAAAAATTTAAAAACATCATTCTGGCATTATTGCAAGCCCAAACAGGTCGGGAGAGTCCGAAAAAAAAGAGAAAAAAAATTCTCGTTCCGGACCAATTCGACCCGAGCCAAATTAGAAAATTCTGAAAAAAATAGCAAAAAAATTCAAAAAATAATAAACATATTTTTACATTATATAAATCCAAAACGGGTCAGGACAAGCTAAAAAAGAGAGAAAAAGAAATTCTCGTTCCGGAACGTTTCTACCCAAGCCAAATGAGAGAATTCCGAAACAAATAGCAAAAAAATTCAAAAAATTAAAAATCATCATTCTGGCATTATTTCAAGCCCAAACATGTCGGGGGAGTCCGAAAAACAAGAAAAAAAAATTCAAAAAAATAAAAAACATTAGTTTCACATCATTTCAATCCAAAACGGGACAGGACAAGCTAAAAAAGAGAGAAAAATAAATCTCGTTCCGGACCATTTCTACCCGAGCCAAATTAGAGAATTCCAAAAAAAATAGGAAAAAAATTCAAAAAATTAAAAAACATCATTCTGGAAATAGTTTAAGTCAAAACAGATCGGGAGAGCCCAAAAAAAGAGTGAAAAGGAACTTCTCGTTCCGGACCGTTTCTACCCGAGCCAAATTAGAGAATTCTCAAAAAAATAACAAAAAAATTCAAAAATTTATAAAACATCATTCTGGCATTATTTCAAGCCAAAACGAGTCGGAGAACCCGAAGAAGAGAGAAAAAGAAATTCTCATTCCGGACCGCCTCTGCCCAAGCCAAATTAGAGAATTCCAAAAAAAATAGCAAATAAATTCAAAAAATTAAAAAACATCATTTTGGCGTTATTTCAAGTCAAAATGGGTTGGGAAAGGCCAAAAAAGTGAGAACAAGAAATTTTCGCTTCCGGACCGTTTGTACCCGAGCCAAATTAGAGAATTTCAAAAGAAATAGCAAAGAAATTCAAAAAATTTAAAAACATCATTCTGGCATTATTTCATGCCCAAACGGATTGGGAGAGACTGAAAAAGAGAGAAATAAAAATTCTCGTCCGGACCGTTTCTACCCGAGCCAAATTAGAGAATTCCGAAAAAAATAGCAGAAAAATTCAAAAAACTAAAAAAAATCATTGTGACATTATTTCAAGCCAAAATGGGGCCGGGATAGGCTGAAAAAGAGTGAAAAAGAATTTATTGTTCGGACCGTTTCTACCGAAACCAAATTAGAGAATTCCGAAAAAAAAAAAAAGCAAAAAAATTCAGAAAATTGAAAAACTTTATTCTGACATTATTTCAAGCCAAAACGGGTCGGGACAGACTGAAAAAGAGAGAAAAAGAAATTCTTGTTCCTGACCGTTTCTACCCGAGCCAAATTATAGAATTCCAAAAAAAATAGTAAAAAAATTAAAAAAATTAAAAAAACATCATTTTGACATTATTTCAAGCCAAAACAGGTCGGGAAAGGCCGAAAAAGAGAAAAATATAAATTCTCGTTATGGACTGTTTCTACCCGAGCCAAATTAGAGAATTCCGAAAAAAATAGCAAAAAAAATTCAAAAAATTAAAAAATATTATTCTGGCATTATTTAAAGCCAAAACGGGTCGGGAGAGGCCAAAAAGAGAGAAAAA
Source organism: Quercus aquifolioides (assembly GCA_019022515.1). Taxonomy (NCBI): domain Eukaryota; kingdom Viridiplantae; phylum Streptophyta; class Magnoliopsida; order Fagales; family Fagaceae; genus Quercus; species Quercus aquifolioides. The sequence goes on from JAFHAW010000185.1 coordinate 61,386, forward strand.
GAAATTCTTGTTCCGGACCGTTTCTACCCGAGCAAATTAGAGAATTCCGAAAAAATTAGCAAAAAAATTCAAAAAATTAGAAAACATCATTTTGACATTATATCAAGCCAAAATGAGTTGGGACTTGGCTGAAAAAGTGAGAAAAAGAAATTATCATTCTGCACCGTTTCTACCCAGGCAAATTAGAGAATTCCTTAAAAAATAGCAAGAAAATTCAAAAGTTAAAAAATATCATTTTCACATTATTTCAAGCCAAAACAAGTCGGGACAGACAGAAAAAAAGAGAAAAAGAATTTATCGTTCGGGACCGTTTCTACCCGATCCATATTTGAGATTCTGAAAAAAATAGCAAAAAAATTCAAAAAATTGAAAACATCATTCTGGCATTATTTCAAGCCAAAGCGGGTGGGAGAGACTAAAAAAGAGAGAAATAGAAATTCTCGTTCCGGACCGTTTTTCTTTCCCGAGCCAAATTAGAGAATTCCGAAAAAAATAGCAAAAAAATTCAAAAAACTAAAAAAATCATTGTGACATTATTTCAAGCCAAAATAGGTTGGGACGGGACAAAAAAGTGAAAAAAAGAAATTATCATGCTGGACCGTTTCTAACCCGAGCCAAATTAGAGAATTTCGAAAAAAATAGCAAGAAAATTTGAAAAATTAAAAAACATCATTTTCACATTATTTCAAGCCAAAACGGGTCAGGAAAGCCCGAAAAAGAGAGAAAAAGAAATTCTCATTCCGGGCCGCCTCTGCCCGAGCCAAATTAGAGAATTCCAAAAAAAAAAGGAAAAAAAATTCAAAAAATTAAAAAAACATCATTCTGGCATTATTTTAAGTCAAAACAGATCGAGAGAGCCTTAAAAAGAGAGAAAAAGAATTTTTTTGTTCCGGACCGTTTCTTACCTGACCAAATTAGAGAATTCCTTAAAAAATGGCAAAAAAAATTCAAAAAATTGAAAAACATCATTTCACATTATTTTAAGACAAAACGGATCGGGACAGGCTGAAAAAGAGAGAAAAAGAATTTATCGTTCTGGATCGTTTCTACCCCGAACCAAATTAGAGAATTCCGAAAAAAATCGCAAAAAAATTCATAAAATTAAAAAACATCATTCTGGCATTCTTTCAAGCCAGAACGGGTCAAGAGAGGCCGAAAAAGAGAGAAAAAGAAATTCTCGTTCCGGACCGTTTCTACTAGAGCCAAATTAGAGAATTCCCAAAAAAATAACGAAAAAATTCAAAAATTTATAAAACATCATTCAGGAATTATTTCAAGCCAAAATGGGTCAGGAGAGCCCGAAAAAGAGAGAAAAAGAAATTCTCGTTCTGACCCGCCTCTGCCCGAGCCAAATTAGAGAATTCCAAAAAAAATAGCAAATAAATTCAAAAAATTAAAAAACATCATTCTGGCATTATTTCAAGTCAATATAGGTTGGGAAAGGCTGAAAAAGATAGAACAAGAAATTTTCGCCCCGGACCGTTTGTACCCGAGCCAAATTAGAGAATTTCGAAAAAATACCAAAAAAAAGCAAAAAATTTAAAAACATCATTCGGGCATTATTTCAAGCCCAAACGGGTCGGGAGAGTCTGAAAAACAGAGAAAAAAAATTCTCGTTTCGGACCGTTTCTACCCAAGCCAAATTAGAAAAATTTGAAAAAATTCAAAAAAAGAAAAAACATTATTTTCACATTAGTTCAATCCAAAACGGGTCAGAACAAGCTAAAAAAGAGAATAAAAGAAATTCTCGTTCCGGACCGTTTCTACCCTAGCCAAATGAGAGAATTCCGAAAAAAATAGCAAAAAATTTTAAAAAAGTAAAAAACATCATTCTGGCATTATTTTAAGTCAAAATGGATCGGGAGAGCCCGAAAAAAGAGAAAAAGAACTCCTCATTCCAGACCGTTTCTACCCGACCAAATTAGAGAATTCTGAAAAAAAATCGCAAAAAAATTCAAAAAATTGAAAAACAGTCATTCTGGCATCTTTCAAGTCAGTACGGGTCGGAGAGGCCGAAAAAGAGAGAAAAAGAAATTCTCGTTCTGGACCGTTACTACCCGAGCCAAATTAGAGAATTCCGAAAAAAAAAATAGCAAAAAAATTCAAAAAATTAAAAAACATCATTCTGGCATTATTTCAAGGCCAAACGGTCGGGAGAGTCTGAAAAAGAGAAAAAAAGAAATTCTCGTTCCGGACCGTTTCTTCCCGAGCCAAATTAGAGAATTCCGAAAAAAATAACAAAAAAAATTCAAAAAATTATAAAACATCATTCTGGCATTATGTCAAAACAAAACGGTCCAAAGACCCCGAATTAGAGAGAAAAAAAAATTCTCGTTCCGGACCGCTTCAGCCGCGAGGGCAAGTTAGAGAATTCCAAAAAAAATAGGAAAAAAATTCAAAAAATTAAAAAACATCAATTCTTGCATTATTTCAAGCCAAAACGGGTCGGGAAAGGCCGAAAAAGAGCGAAATTTTTTTTTCGCTCCGGACTGTTTGTACCTGAGCCAAATTAGAGAATTCCGAAAAAATAGCAAAAAAATTAAAGAAACTTAAAAATATCATTCTGGCATTATTTCAAGCCAAAACTGGTCGGGAGAGCTCTAAAAAGAGAGAAAAAAAAATTCTCGTTCCGGACCGTTTCTAACCCGAGCCAAATAATAAAATTCCAAAAAAATAGCAAAAAAATTCAAAAAATAAATAACATTATTCACATTAATTTCAAGTCAAAACGGTCAGGACAAGCTAAAAAAGAAAGAAAAAGAAATTCTCGTTCCGGACCGTTTCTACTCGAGCCAATTAGAGAATTCCGAAAATAATCGCCAAAAAATTGAAAACATCATTCTGGCATTCTTTCAAGCCAGAACGGTGGGGAGAGGCCGGAAAAGAGAAAAAAAAAAAATTCTCGTTCCGGACCGTTTCTACCTGAGCCAAATTAGAAATACCCAAAAAAATAACAAAAAAATTCAAAAAATTATAAAACATCATTCTGGCATTATTTACAAGCCAAAACGAGTCAGGAGACC
>JAFHAW010000205.1:0-83719 GCA_019022515.1 Quercus aquifolioides
AACGTTGCTTTTGAAGTGTTTAGTGCAAACCGCAATCATTAATTGGATTATGGTCGAGCCAATTGGATTTGGATGTTACATGAGGATGGATTCAACTTTTTTTAAATAAAATATCAAGAGAATGTGAAGCAGTATGATTGGGAAAAATAAATATGAAGGTGATGAAAAGTTTGCATATCATAATAAATAAAACAGATGATTTGATGAAAGAAGCTTAACATGTAATTCGTAACCTAGCTTAAATGTTAGTCTCATTGACATCAATATTGGCATATATTATCAATTATTAAAACAAAACAAAAAAAAGTTTTCCTCTCATTTGATGTGAAACATACTATTGTTCAAAATTCCTATTTGTTGAAGTTCAACCAACATCAAAGTCATATTCAACCAAAGTAAGAATAATCGTGGGTTGGAACATGAACAATGATATATTTTATGGCTCGTCATTGTTGATAATCGGTATTAGTATTAAACACTTCAAAAGTTGCGTGGAAGTTCACCTACCAAAAATAGTAGTAGAAAAGTGTCGTGTTTCACAACCTGATGAAAAAGGAGAATTCCCACTCTCCTTTGGGTTGATGAGTTTTAAGGCCAAAATCATCAACTCCATCTGCTAGTTGATTAAAACCACTACTTTTAGGCCCGGTCAAAATTTGAATTTCATACGAATTTCATTATTTCTACATTCTCTTTCTCTTGATTGTTCACAACCTGATTTCTTTGTCACAAATTTGTCTTTAAACAACACAATTTTGTGGAGGTTGATGGTGGTAATATGTCACAGTCTAGGGGGAGAAAGCGAACAAGTTTCATGGTGGGAGAATTAAGGAGGGTAAGTCGGCGGAGCTTCTGTATTCTACATACTAAAAACTCATAGATAGACAACATCAGTCTCTTAGTCTCTACTTTTAAGAACCAAAAAACGTTTCCAATTTCAAACTTCTAAATTCTAAGAAAGACCATTGAAAGTATTTGTTGATTTCGTTTGTTTGTAATTTGATAGTTGCAATAGAGAAGAGAGAATTTAAACCCTAAATATTTTATTTAAAAATACTCAAAAGGTGACAAAGCTACAATATTCTTGGCATTACGATTATAATAAATGTTCGTTGGTTATCATAATTATCAGATTTCTTATTTAGACAAAAATGATTATGTCTAACTTTCTCGAGCATTGCCCTGGTTACCGCCTAGTATTTAATAATTAACAAACAACTGTAAACTAATTATGGCAATAATGATAAATATAATAATTGAGAAGGTGAGTTCAACCTCTCCTATATAGTATTTTCTTTATTTTCTATTTTACACTATAGACGGGCATGCTGCCTATACTAACTTTGGATAGTTTTCAGAGGAGATTATTTTTCTAGACTTTTTCCCCCCTCTCTGACGGGAAGTATTCAATTCGCTTCAAGGAGAAAATAACAGATTTCAGGTGGCCAAGAGCTTGCCATTTAAGGATAAGAAGTTAGGGTGATATACAGTAGTAATAATCTTATCTTATAGAATAATGAACCAAAAATAAAGACATGTTATAATCCTTTAGAGTTATTCGCATAATTCAGTCATAAAGTTGTTAATAATTTATCCTTCCATGGTCAATGAAATTGATTTAATCTTAACTGGTCATCAACGGTTTGATTATAACGATAAACTATTAATTAATTAGTGAATGAGGAAGCACGAAAGCTAATAATAGTATAGAAGTTGAAGTTTAAACAGGAGAGTTCTTAGCAACCATGCATAAAATTAGTTAATATCAGTTGGATAGCTTTAATGGTGATGAGCTCAGGTACTGTAGTATAAATAGCTTCCAACCAAATAGGGAAACCATCATACCGTACAACAAATTGGCAATAGCAAGCAAATAAAGAACAATAAAATGGGAAAGAATTTGAGCATTGTAACAATTTCCTTGCTATTGTTGTTGGCATCCACCAGTGCCGGGCAAGTCTTTGACGTTAAATCATATGGAGGACAACCTAATGCCGATATCACCCAGGTATGAATATGTGCAGCACAATTAACTATACCTAATTAACATGAGGAGTGGGTTCTAGTTCACTTAACTAGTAAAGTCTTTTAATGTCAAATAAAAGTACTCGGGTTCAAACTCTGCTCACACTAAAAACTCTTCGGTGTCTTGACCAGATGATAAAACATTAACATGAAAAATGACTGTAATATACTGATTTTGATTTTTCATAACGTGTTTATCAGGCTTTGACAAAAGCTTGGAAAGCTGCATGCGCAGTAGCAGGAAGTAAAGTTGTGATTTCAGCAGGGACATACAAACTAGGTGTAGTGACTTTATTAGGTCCATGCAAAGGTGCTATTGAGTTTCACCTTCAGGGCACCCTACAGGCCCCATCAGACCTTTCCTCCTTCAACGGTAAAGACTTTTGGGTTTCTTTTCAACGTATCAACAGTCTCACTGTGTCAGGTGGTGGAGTTTTTGATGGCAAAGGACAAATGGCATGGCAACAAAATAATTGTGCCAAAAAGTACAGCTGCAAAATACTTCCTATCGTAAGATTTCAATCTTAATAATTTGCATTTAAATTTGCATTATATTTATGTAGATATATACAGACACTACAACTTTAAGAAATTTAACCATCACGAAATACTAATTCAAGCACTTATTTGTTTAATGATGTTAAGGATATTATCATATTATTAATAATTTGATGTAAGCTTTATATAGTGAGGTGTCACAACTCACCAAAAAAGAGAAATCCAAATTCGTATATGAGAAAGTCCAAATACAGAATATGGACACAACTTGTGTGCCATGACCCTAACTTGTGCAACTGTGTGTAATGGAGAAAAAGTGGCGGTTAAAGGTGAAAGCGATGGTTCACCAATCATACTCGCATATAACATCAAGCTGTGACAAATTGTTTGGTCCAAAAAGACTTTTTTATTATTATATAATATTGTTAAAGTAGTACCAACCACATTCATTGATATATATTTGTAATTTTTTTTTTTTTAATATAGTAATTCGAAGAAGCGTTAGCATTTTACTATAATATATTTAAATAAAAATATTTTTAGGAGAATATTTAAATGAAACTATGGCGTTCATATTTGGTGTTTTGATATATCTAACTTGTAAACATGAACAGAATATAAGGTTCGATTACGTCACAAATTCAATAGTCCGTGACATTCAATCGAAGGACAGCAAATTTTTCCACATAAACGTTATGGGATGCAAGAACTTGCAAATCCAACATGTTACCATAACTGCACCCGGAGATAGCCCTAACACCGATGGAATCCACATCGGACGTTCATCTAAGATCACCATCACCAATGCCAAAATTGGAACAGGTGACGATTGCATCTCCATTGGTGATGGAACCCAAGATGTTACTGCTAACCAAGTAACTTGTGGACCTGGCCATGGTATAAGCGTTGGAAGTCTTGGAAGGTACCAGAATGAACAACCAGTTTCAGGAATCAGAGTAATTGGTGGCACCCTTAGCAGTACAAAGAATGGTGTTAGAATCAAAACATGGCCTTCTAGCCCTCCTGGGAGTGCTTCTGATATGCATTTCGAGAATATTATCATGAACAATGTTGCCAATCCTATCCTCATTGATCAAGGCTACTGCCCAAACAGTCAATGCTCAAACAAGGTTAATATAAACATCACAAATATATACACTCATTTTGACGTTAAAAGTTAAAAAAAGGAAAAACAAATTATAGATATTAATATCAAATTCTTGTGTGGGTTTTTGTCTGTTTGTTTTGCTTTCAGTCTCCCTCGAAAGTTAAGATCAGCAATGTTAGCTTCAAGAACATTAGAGGCACTTCTGCAACAAAGGAAGCTGTGAGGCTTATTTGCAGTAACAGTGTACCATGCCAACAAGTGGTGGTTGCTGACATTGATCTCGTATACAAGGGAGCAGGAGGATCTGCTACTTCCACTTGTGTTAATGTCAAGCCCACCGTTTTGGGCAAGCAGAATCCTCGTGCTTGTACCAACAAACAATAATAAAATGCCTCCCAAGCTATTGTAACTAAGGCGGAATGAGGAAATACTATTTGCAAATAGGTTATAGGAGTTCTATTCTAAGTAGAATTTCAATTACTTCAGTCTATCATGTTCCCTTTTTCTTTATTTAAATGAAATTGTGGAATGGTGGATAGTAATTTTTAGTTTTGTTTGAGTTCAGCCTTTTACTAAAAGCTGCTATGATCTGGAGTGTTGTTGTAGATAGTATTTGTTCTGTTACTGTAGCTGGGATATTTTGGAATAAAACAAAAGTTGTTATTATACTCTTTGTAATTTTTTTTTTTTATTCTTCACCAAATACATGCTTGTGTTCATGATACGGTAATATTCAATTCATCTGCATGCATGTTTTTAATGCGAAATTAACTTGCTCTCATGCTCTTCGACGACTATAAGATGTAAAACTCATAAAACGGATGCCATATATTCAAATTTGTGTCTCTAAATATTGTATATTTTTAATATAAATTTCTGTAGCAACTAAATTTTAATCACTTTTATTTTTAAAAATATAACACTTATTATTGAAGTTGATTATACCATTAAGGTTGGAAATAAAAACCAATTACATAAATATTTTAGTAAACTTGCTTAATTTTCCTACTATAATGAAACAATTTCGGATGATTAATCTGTATATTCAGACAAATGATTGACAATGAAATTAAATTATTTTGATTGGCCAAAAACGTATTGACCCCTTGTGATGCATTAATTGATTAATTAGCCAAATTTATTAATTAATCAAATTAACATGCAAAGCGTGTGGTAGCACAAACAAATCACCAAATAAATAAGTATGCAGCGGAAATTAAATTGACACGGTGATTTGTTTTTGAATGGGGAAAACCTACACGGCAAAAACCTCACCAGGTGATTTTAAGGTCACCACTCTCGAGAATCCACTATTATCACAACAAGCGGTTACAAGTAAAGGAATCCCAGTACCTTATACCAACCTACAGTTGAACCCTTACCCCAATACCCAATTGGACTTGTTTTGTAGTGACAATCTCTCATTTTCAATGCACGGCTCCCAGTATGTGACTAACTAATTGCACGGATCTCAGTACGCGACTTGATCACCAACTTAAGAAGGATGTTGGCTGCAAAGTTCTTCAGTTCATCTAGACGATGAAGATCATGAAGTTGCTTTATCCCAAAACCCTACGGTGTACAAACACAGCAGCTTCTTCAAGAGAAAGAAGAACTAGGGCAAATTCTATCTCCAGTCACAATTTGCATCAACAAGACTTTTCTTCACACTCGTGCAACTTGTGTAAGCCTTGATGGCCTTTGAAATAATCTTTATATATGTTTAGGGTTGTGAGAAAAGAAAGCCTAAACACATACTCATGGATTGGATGAAAAACATTCCTGGAAAACTAAACTTCATTAACTTCGACAGATACCCTATCTGTCGAGAAGCTATAGAGCCTCGGGTTGAAACAGCTATCTTTAAATCTCGATAGATGCTAGCTGTCGAGCTTTAATAAACATCACTTTTTGACTTGATTCTTGGACAGACTTGCATGGCTTTAATACTTGAACTTGAAACAAGGTTTCTTGAAGCATTAAAAACATCCTAGATCTACCCAATTACAAATAAAATGCGTTTTGTCAAAGGATTAGCCAATTACATAAAATAGTGACATATGTTCCTAACATTGATCACATATGTCCTAACAATCTCACCCTTTGGCAATACATAACAAAACCACAACAAACAAATGAGATATGAGGGACATCATAAATCACTCAATTCATATTCACTTGTTAAATACAATAAAATCTATCCTAACACAAACTCTTGAAAAACTTTGCAAGAAGAGAGTTTATGGCAAGTAAACTTTGACAACCTGTATTTCTAAAATACTTTAAACAAAACTTATCAAGGCATCTTATAATGAAACAGAAATAATAGATTGCATACAATTAATAAGAAGCATGTGTATAAAGATAGAAAAGAAACAACACATGTAAGGGGTAGGTGAAAAACATAAATCAATATATAAAGCAAATATAACTACAATGTATGTCAAAATGGTCACAAGACCAACATACAAGAATAATGTATCTAAAAGAGAAAGAAAAGGTAAAAGATACATAAAAACCTCACTACATCCCTCAATATCAACACTCCCCCCAACAAAAATCTCTTATACTAACCCTCCCCCTATGAGTATGACTACTCTCATATCCAAAACTAATCTCCCTTTTTGTCATGAGTGACAAAGGGTAAGAGTATCAAGTAGACATCTTGTCATCGCTGGGTGAGCTAGCATCTCTATCCTCATCATCCTCATCGTCGTCAGAGTCCTCGGATGCCTTATCGATACCAGATGCCTCGAGAGGAGGAGAGGGAGACTCTACAAAGCCACCAAGGCGAGCCTACCATCTGGCAATACGGCCGACACAGGTGTTCACCTGACATAACTCATCAGTGAGAGTGTCAAGGCGAGCATCCATGCACTGAAGCTGTACGATGATCGCGTCCAGAGTCACACCACCTGTAGAAGAAAAAGGAGCTGAGGTGGATGGAACTGAAGGAGTAGAAGGAGTTGCCATACCAGACCGCCTCGAATGTAGTTGTGCCTCACTTCGTTTAACAGTAGCAGCATCTATGGCATTCATAACGGAGAGGTGGTCGGAAGCAGGAAAGGGAACAGAAAAATGGCATAAAAGCCTTGGGATAGCAGAAGGGAAGATGAGCTTATCACTGGTTGTCGTATCCCTATAAACATCTATGATAGAAAGAACAAATGAGAGGGAAAATCTTTAGTGAGATGCTCTAAAAGAGAAAGAAAAAATCGAGCACAGGGCTCAGTGATAGAGTTATAGTGAGAAAGAGGATGTAGAACAAAAGTCATCACCATATTCAGGAATCTAGGACCTTTAGCAAAGGTCGAACATGGAGTAAACTAACACTCGCCCCAATCAGAGGGACTCTCACAAAAAGTGGACATAAGCTCATCTTTGGACACAGTTCTCAGACGCTCACAACTGGGGTAGTCAGGATACTCTACCCTCGAGACACGGAGCACATCGGATACAATATCTAGTGTGACCACAATGTGCGTACCTTGAACGCGAGTAGCAAAAAGAGGTACTGAATAATCAAATCCATTCAAGTTGAAATAAAACTCCTGGATCAGCATGGGTGGACAAGTGACTGGGACGTCACACAGTGACTCCCAACCCCTACTGTAGATGACAGTGGGTAGGTCAGTGTCGGAGAAGTCCAACAAAATGACTTGGTGTTCCGAATGAACACCTTGTCGAGAAAAGTTCTTCGAGAAGTCCTTTCGGGACTACTCATCACGGAACCGAACAAAAGAAGGAGTAGGATCACATGAAGTGGATGCCCTGGAACGAAGAGGGTTCTGAGACAGAGTAGATTTGCGTTTGAGTGCCATAGAAGCAGACTAACGCAAACAGGAGAGAGAGAGGGAGAAAGAGACAATCAGAAAAGTCCCAAGCAGCAAAAATATATCAAAATATATTGAATAGAAAGTACGTACGCATGGGAATGCATGAACATGTGATATGCAAAGGTAATTGCATCATAGGCTCAGCCCAATCCAATCCTACCAGTACACAACTGTGCAACAAAGTAAACACACATCTAAGAATGCATGAAACAGTGTTATAATGCAAATGAGATGCAATGCATGAAGTTTTAAGATCAAAAACAAAAAACCCATTCCAAAATTTTTTCAAAAACCTCTTTGATTTTGAAAAACCCCAAATTTTTCATCAACCCCCAAAGTTAGGTCATAAAAGATGAAATGCATGAAAAAGAAGGAATAGGACACTTACCAAGTGAAGAAAAACTTGATTAAGGCCAAAAAATCCTTGAGGAAGAGGTTTGGAGTGAGTGAGAGATGTTTAGGGAGGTGAAGAGTCAAGAGAGATCGAGTGAAATGAGTCTGAGATCGCGAGAACCATTTATATACAAGCTCAATAATTCTTGACCGATCAGGAGATGTTGAGAGGTGTCGAGCTTTAAGGGGTTCAGATGCAGCTATCGAGAAGGTGTCCAAGGCAAAAAGAAGCTTGATGGATCGAGGATCCGTTGAGGAGCTATCGAGAGGACATAAAGTTTCTCGATCAATCAACCTAGCTATCGAGAGGTGTCGAGATTGCGATAAAAAGAAGCTAAAGAGCTTGATAGATAAGCTAGGTGTCGAGGAGCTGTCGAGATTACTTTTAAAACTATTTTTCAAGAGGAGAAAAACACAAACACGAATGCAATCAAACATGCAACTCAACCAAGAATCCAAACAACATTTTGAACTCTCAAAATCATCTCTCACCAAAAGAATGTTAAGCACAATGATCCCAAAACACACACACACACACACTAAACAAGTCTAACCAATTTTATATTTTAAAAACAAGTTAAGAGAGTTTTGTGAGTATACATAGACACAAGTATTCCTTGTGATGGCCAAATCACATTGTACCTGCACATGTATCAAGAGTAGTAAAGAATATTGTGTGTTGTGTGTGAAAACATCGCAAGATTGCATAAGTGAATACGTGTTATGACGATTTGAGAAATGAGAAAATCACTTTAACTCACACACAATCATAACTATTTGATGGGGACTATCACCTTCGAGGTACATCTTATAACTCCCACATCTCCTTGAATACACGCTTGCAATCTTATATAAAGCATATATATATATATATATATATATATTTTACTTTTTTTTTCTTTGCATATATATATTTTTTAAGCAAATCATGCATGGGCATATAAGAGAGAGAAAAGAAATACCCAGTGATGTTAAGCATTTGACATTGCACTTTTGCTATGCCGAAGCATACAGATGTCATTTCATGATTGGTGGGCAACAATGGTGAGATGGTTATTTATGCATTTCTCTTAGGATTTTCTAGTCCTTCCTGTCAAAAAGAGTGATACAAGTGTTAAATACAAGAGATTACTTAATCTTACTCATCACAAACAAGAGCCACAAAGCTCACTTGCTTAGTTGTGCATAGAGATGCTCATCTAAGCTACAAGAGATACAAAATTTAGAAAAATTTGTTTCAATGGCCATCCAAGGTACATAAGTACCAATGTACAGAAACAAAAACTATTTTAGTATTTTTCAATTTTTTTTTTTTTTTTTAATTTTTATATGAAAAACAAAATAAACCAAAACTAAAAAGAAAACAAATAAAAACAAATTAAACAAAGCAATGCATAAAACTATACTGACTCAAAATAATAAAGCAAAACACACAAGTAATGCAAAAAAAAAAATAATAATAAAAACAAGAAAGGGATAGAGAGATAACAAGTGACAGAATCACTGGGAGCTGTTTTCCTTCCACACCTTGGAAGAACCTTTCCGTCTAGCAAACCCTTAATTCGGCGGTGAGGGGGAAGAGTTAAAACCGTTTAAGTTCGAAAGGAACATGAGAGCTTTGAGAAGATCTCCAAGAGGAGCAAGAGAGGATGTAAGCTGATTTTGATCTCCCGACGCAATCATGTTGTAGCTCTTTTGAGTGGCTAGCCACTTGTAGCAATTACGTCGAGTATGTCCAGTTGTGCCGCAGTGATCACAGAAATGCTGCTTTTTCTATTTTGGCTTTTGAGAGTTTCCCTTCTTAGGCCTAGGGTTTTTAGTCTCATTCTTAGCAAGTTTAGTGGGTGCTCCTAAGATAGACTTACCCTTATCTATGTTCTCACTAGCTAATTCATTTTTAACTTCATTATTCTCAGTTTCAACATTATTAGCAGGAGGAACAAAAACAGTAGCACTAGTAGAAGCAATACTAGGAAAAGAGAAATCATACCCTAAATCAGTTCGATCGGAAGCAGATTTCTGAAGACTCAGCATCTCATCAAGCTTTGCACTTGAAGTCCTCTCCAACTGCGCTATGACTTGGAACAGCTCCTCTTCAAGCTTCTTGGTCCTCTCAGCCATGAAATTGTTTTCAAACCTCAGTGTTCCAATAGTTTGATTGGCTTCATCAAAATTTGTGGAGAGTTCTTCTCGTTCAAGTTCCACATTACTAAGCTTCTTGGTGGTCAACCTATACAACTTCTCATGCTTTTTTGAGACCTTGTATAACTTTGCATAAGCTGTGTGGATGTCATCTTGTTCATCCATCTTCTCAAACTTGGACTCCACCGATTCCTCTTCTTCATCCACATCTTCAACAATCCCTTCAATAGGATTTACAATGGCAGTGAAGGCATTTAGGATTCCAACATCCTCATTATTGGAGTCATCCTCCAACTTAGTGTCACTCAACGTAGCCGCAAGTGCCTTGCTCTTCCTAGTGGTCTTGAGATATGTAGGGCACTCTTGTTTCATATGACTGAAACCTTGGCACCACTTTGGTCCTGAGGGAACAGTGTACTGACGCCATCCCTAGCATCCTTCATCCCTTTGTCTTGGCTCTTGAACTGAGAGGAACTAGAATGCCTATGATCCTTGTCGAAGCCCTTTGCATTTGCATTCTTCATGAACTTCTTGAGTTGCCTGGTGATGTAGGACTTCATCTTAGAATCTTCATCATTAGGAGACTCATCAGTATCACTGCTTTTGGCCTTTAATGCCGTGATCTTGCTCTTACTCGATTTCCCAATCCTTGTCAAACCCAACTCATAGGTCTGTAGATTGCTAATTAACTCTGTCAAAGGATTTTGTTAATATCCTTTGATTCCTCAATCGTGGTGATCTTGGCATGGACTCTTTCGGGCAGAGATCTGGGCTCCTTTCTCACAATCTTGGGTTCAAGAATGGTTTCCCTAAGATTAAATGCTGAGTTTACTGTGTCCTTGAGCTTGGCATATAACTCATCAAATGACTCATCCTTCTCCATCTTGATCTCTTCAAAGCTGGTAGTGAGCCTCTGAAGCTTTGAGTCCTTAACAGCCTTGGTTCCTTCATAGATTTTCTGGAGGATGGTCCATGCTTCCTTTGCAGTTTCAGTGGAGGATATCTTCTTGAACTCCTTATTAGTGACTACACTAAATAGAGCATTCAATGCCCTGCTATTGAAGTTAGCCACCTTAATCTTAGCATCATCCTAGTTGGCCACCGCTTTTGTAGGCTTGGTCCAGCCTATCTCCACAGCTTGCCACACTTTCTCATCTAAAGACTATAAGAAAGCTTTCATGCATACTTTCCAGTATGCATAGTTAGTGCCATCAAATAAAGGAGGTATAATAAAAGACTGTCCTCTATCCATGACAAACAGGGGTCAATGGATCACACAACAAAGATTAACCCTAATTAAAGTGTGCCTGCTCTAATATCATTTGATAGGCCAAAAACATATTGACCCTTTGTGTTGAATTAATTGATTAATTAGCCAAGTTTATTAATTAATCAAATTAACATGCAAAACGCGTGGTATCACAAACAAATCACCAAATAACTAAGTATGCAACGGAAATTAAATCGACATAGTGATTTGTTTATGAATGGAGAAAACCTACACAGCAAAAACCCCACCAGGTGATTTTAAGGTCACCACTCTCGAGAATCCACTATTATCACAACAAGCGATTACAAGTAAAGGAATCCCAGTACCTTATACAAACCTACAGTTGAACCCTTACCCCAATACCCAATTGGACTTATTTTGTAGTGACAATCTCTCATTTTCAATGCACGGCTCACAATACGTGACTAACCAATTGCGTGGATCCCAGTACGCGACTTGATCACCAACTTAAGAAGGATGTTGGCTGTAAAGTTCTTCAATTCATCCAGATGATGAAGATCATGAAGTTGCTTTGTCACAAAACCCTACGGTGTACAAACACAACAACTTCTTCAAGAGACAGAAGATCTAGGGCAAATTCTATCTCTGGTCACAATTTGCATCAACAAGACTTTTCTTCACACTCATGCAACTTGAGTAACCCTTGACGGCCCTTAAAATAATCCTTAAATATGTTTAGGGTTGTGAGAAAAGAAAGCCGAAACACATACTCATGGATTAGATGAAAAACATTCTTGGAAAACTGAACTTTATAAACCTCGCCAGATACCCTATCTATCGAGAAGTTGTAGAGCCTCGGGCTGAAACAACTCTCTTTAAATCTCAATAGATGCTAGCTGTTGAGCTTTAATGAACATAACTTTTTGACTTGATTCTTGGACAGACTTGCATGGCTTCAACACTTGAACTTAAAACAAGGTTTTTTGAAGTATTAAACACATCCTAGATCTACCCAATTACAAGTAAAGTACGTTTTGTCAAAGGATTAGCCAATTACATAAAATAGTGACATATGTTCCTAACATTGATCACATATGTCCTAATAGATTTCAAGTACCAAAATGGTTTGTTGCATTGACTATTGTCCTTTATCAATTATTTTGTAGCTCAATGACATAACATGCTGTCATTTATTAAGAGAATCACAGTTCAAATCCTCCTAATATTAACTATCAAATAATAAAAATAAAACTACTACTTTTTTAAGAACCTAAATTAAAAAAATTTCATCCAAAATGAAAAATATTTACATTTTTGGTTTTTTTTTTTTTTTTTTTTTTTTTTCATTGGTAAAAGATAACTGAGTACAAATTAATCATAACTATTCAATCTAGGATTGTGCATATGCATAAATTTTACTTAAATAAAATTGGAAAATAAGAAATATATTTTAAATATGATGTATCCCTATTGGTATAATCTCTTGTACACCCATTACGTTTTAAATAATATTATTTTGATATCCAAAAAAAAAAAAAAAAGTACTACTTACGTACTATTTACATATTATTAAAGTCTATTCTTGTTATTATATCATGTGTTAGGGTCATATTTTATGTTATTGGCTAATCCTTTGACAAAATGCACTTTATTTATAATTGGGTAGATCTAAGATGGGTTTAATACATCAAGAAATATGTTGTTAAAGCATATCAAGTGTTCGTATTAAAAGACATGAAGATTGGTCCAAGAAACAAGTAAAGAAAAGCGGTTTATTAAGTCTCGACAGATGCCTACTATCGGGACTTAATGTGAAGTTGATAGATGGCTTGACACCAGCTTGATCTATCGAGAATTACGATTTCAAAATTTCCAGGTTTAAAATTCGGCCAAAGCTCTTGTGTTTGTTTAGGGTTTCTTTTCTCACAACCCTAGACATATATAAGGCTTATTTTAAGAGCCGTCTCACATGGATACAAAGACCTAGAGATTTATTTTCTTTGTGAGAAGTTATTACGTTTGCACGCCATAGGTTTTGTAACCAAGTGCTTCCTGATCTTCATTATTGATGAAGTGAAGAACTTTGTAGCCAACAACATCATTCAAGTTGCTGGAGTTAGTCACATATTAGCATCCGTGTGAAGCGTTAGTCACAGATTTGAGATTTGTGCATCAAGTGAAAGAAGGCCACTACAAGATCAAGTTCAATTGGGTATTGAAATGAAGGTTCAACTATAGGTTGCTATTTTGGGATAGGCCAGGGTAGTGGTAAGATTCTTTATACTTGTAACCTCTTGATTGTTGATTAATGGATTCTTGGGAGTGGTGACCTTAAAATCACCTGGTAGGGTTTTTGCCTTGCAAGAGGTTTTTCCCATTTGTCAACAAATCACCGTGTCAATTTAATTTCTACTACATTTAGTTTATTTGGTGATTTTTTGGTGCCTCCACAATTTGCATGTAATTTAACCTAATTAATCAACTTGTGTAATTGAATTAATTAACCAGAGTCAAGCTATCTTAACCCAACATGTGGTATTAGAGCGGGCATACTCTAATTAGGTTTTAATCGTTGCTGTGTGATCCATTGACCCCTATTGTTATGGATCATGGGCAATCCCTGATTATTCCTCCTTCATTTGATGGTACTAACTATGCATACTAGAAAGTATGCACAAGAGCCTTTTTGTAGTCTTTAGATGAAAAAGTATGGCTTGCAGTTGAAGCAGGTTAAAAGAAACCTGAAAAGCCCCTAGCATCGTGGGATGATACTAAGATCAAAGTTTTTAACGGTAGAGCACTAAATGCTCTGTTTAGCGTTGTGACCAATGAAGAATTCAAGAAGATCTCTTCCACTAACAATGCAAAGGAAGCATGGACTATTCTTCAGAATACCTACAAGGACACAAAAGCTATTAAAAACTCCAAGTTCCAAAGGCTCACTACTAGCTTTAAGGAAATAAAGATGGATGAGGATGAGGATGAGGATGAGTCATTCGATGAATTCTATGCCAAGCTCGAGGACATAGTGAATTCAACCTTCAATCTTGGAGAATAGATTCTAGAGCCCAAGATTGTTAGAAAGATTCTTAGATCTCTTTCGAAAAGATTCCATGCCAAGATCACTGTCATAGAATAATCAAATGATCTTGACTCTATTCCTTTGATAGAACTAATTAGGAATTTGCAAACCTATGAACTAGGTTTAGCAAGGGTTGGCAAGGGTAGCAAAAGCAAGAACATGGCTTTGAAGGTTAAGAATAATGATAACAATGAGTCATTTGAAGACAAGGATATTAAATTCAAATCATATATCACCAGACAATTCAAAAAGTTCATCAAGAATGTGAACGTCAAAATAAGTGACAATGATTGCAAACAGTCTGGATGCTCTCAGTTCAAGTCCCAAGACAAAGGCAAGAGAGGATTCAAGGATGCTTGTCAAAGCAACAATGTTCCAGCTGGGCCAAAGTGCTACGGATGTCAAGGATTTGGACACATGAAGCAAGAATGTCCCACATACCTCAAATCCATTGGCAAGAGCAAAGCCTTGCTGCCATTTTAAGTAATACAAAACCAAAAGTAGATTTTGTTGATATTGATCAAGAAGGGATAGTGCTTTCACAGCTATCGTTGAATCCTCTAAAGAAGCAGTAGAACTGATTGATGAGGAAGAAGAGCTAATGGAATCAAAGTTTGAGAAGATGGATGAACAAGATGACATCCACACTACCTTTTCTAAGTTGTACAAGGTCTCCGAGAAGCATGAGAAGCTTTACAAGTTAGCTACGAGAAATCTTTACAGGTAAGCTTTACAGGTTAGTGAAGTGGAGTTGAAACGAGAAGAACTCTCCACCAAGGTTGATGAGGCTAATCAAACCATCGGAACACTAAGGTTTGAAAATAATTTTCTTGCTGAAAAGACCAAAAAACTGGATGCCAAACTGTTTTAGGAAAAAGCACAATTGGAAAGGACTTCAAGTGCCAAATAGGATGAAATGCTCAACTTCCAGAAGTTTGCATCTGACAAAACAGGTCTCGGGTATGATCATTCTCTCTCTTTTTGTAGTACCTCTTCTAATGCTTTAAAGAGAGTCATCTTTATTCCCCTTGCTAATAATGATAACTGTGAGGTAACTGAACCTAAGACTAAAAATGTGAGCGAGGATAAAAATGATAAAGGAAAATCCATTCTAGGAGCACCCCCTAAGGTTGGTAAGAAAGTGACTAAGAAGAATAATCATCACTCCACCAACAAGAAGTTTCAACCAAAGAAGCCTCACTTCTGCCCTTACTGTGGAGCATCTGGGCACACTTGTCCAAATTGCTATAAGTGGTTAGCCACTCAACAAAGCAATAGTGTGTCATCTTTTGAGAGCCAAAATCAACTTCAACTTTCTTTAGCTGCTCTTGGAGAACTTCTTAAGGCTGTCATGCTACTTTCTAATTTCAATGGATTCAACTCTCCTCCTTATCCATTTGAACAAAAGTTCATGCAAAAGAAAGATTCTCCATCCAGGTTTCCCATCTAGAAGGAAAAAGATTTCAAGTAATTCCTTCACTTTCTTGATCTCATGCATGGTTGGTGTTGTGGTTTGAGTCAGTCTAGTTTATAAGTTTTTTTTTTTTTTTAAATAAAAAAAAATGAATTTTTGAAAAATACAAAAACAGTGTGTGTTTGTGCATACTGGTACGTGTGTACCTTTGGATGGCCTTTGAAACAAAGTTTCTCAAATTTGTATCACTTGTAGCTTAGATGAGCATCTTCATGCACAACTAAGCAATTTAAGCTTTGGGGCTCATTTATGTGGTTTGTATGATTTGGTTGATCTTTTGTCATTCATATCTTAATCACTCTTTTTGATAGGAAGGACTAAAAAAATCCAAATAAAAAGACATAAATAATCATCTCACCACTAAAACTCGTCAATCATACAACATCTGTGTACAATTCATAAAAGCCGTGCTCGGTAAGGTATAGCACTTGCATAGCAAAAACAAGATGTTTAGCTTTTATAATTGGGTAATTCTTTTCTCTCTAATTTACCCATGCATATTATGTCACTTTATGTTTAAAAGGAAAAATATGCAAAGAATATGTAAAGCAAAAAGAATCAAAATGCTTTCAAATATGGTTGCAAGCGTGTTTTTAGGAGATGTGAGAGTTATATGATGTACCTTGAAGGTGATAGTCCCCATCAAACAGTTATGATTGTGTGTGAATGTATTTGATCTTCTTATATCATTACTCTTCATATAATGATTTACTTATGCTCTCTTGCAAAAGTTTCACACACAGAATGCATACTCTTTACTACTCTTGATACTAAGGTACAAATACAATGTGTTTTGGCCATCACAAGGAATATATGTGATAGTATATGCTCTCTAAACTGTCTAAACTTGTTTTTTAATAAAATTGGTTAGACTTGTTTAGTGCGTTTTTGATCTAGGAATGTTTTGCATCTAGAGTTGTTAATGTGTTTGAGTGCTTAACATGCTTCTTGGTTACTTGTTATGGTGTCTATCTTGATTGCATTCATCATGTGTTGTTTCTCCTCTTTGAAAAACCTTGGTTTAGGTTTCTCGATAGATGCTTGATACCTCCTCGATAGAAGCTCTATAGCACCTCGATACATGCCTTTTCTATTGAGATTTATGGGTTTTTTTTATACCTTTCGATAGATAGCTTAATCCATCGAGCCAATTCTTTGGAATCTTTGTCTGCATGATAGATACTCGATACCTCCTCGATCTATCGAGATCTTTTTGTCGTCAATGCCTCCTCGATACCTCTCGATCTATCAAGATTTTGTTTTCGATACATTCTCGATCTATCGAGCTGGATTTTCTATATATATCTAAGGTTCAACCTGAATCATTTCAAATCCAATTATCTCGATACCTCTCTCTTCTCTCTCGATCCAAATCTTCCTTTTCACCAAAATCCTTCTTCCAATCCCTTTTTCAGCCTCTATGAAGCTTCAATCCTCTAGTAAGTGGTCTAAATCCCTTCTTTTTCTCTTTTCTCATCCTTTTCACGCATTTAGACCTAGGTTTTCAAGCTTTTGGGAAATTTTTGGGTTTTTAAGTTTTTTTTTGTGAAATTTTTGGGTTAGGTGTTGATGATTTGTTCCCACATGCTCATGCATTGCATTCTTTAGCATTATAATCATGTTTTCATGCATTCTAGGTTGTGTGCTTGATTAACCAATGTGAGTGTTGTAGTTTGGATTGGGTTTTTTTGCCCATGATGCAATTTCTTTTGCACATAACATTCTTATGCATTATCATGCATTGTACTTTATTCTTTTCTTTTTTTCATGTGCCTTATTTTCTGCTGTGTTTCTTTGTTTCTTTTCTTCTCTCTTGGTTTCGTTACCTTCTTATGGCACCTAAAAAGTCTATTTCGTCCAAGAACCCGATCACTCGTCGTGGTTCTTCTTCTTCTTCTTCTTCTTCTCCTCCTCCTCCTCCTCCTCCTCCTAATAGAGTTCGATTTTGTGATGCGAATTCCCAAAAGGATTTCGTTGAGAACTTTCATGATCGGGAAATTCATTCGGAATGCCAGGTCATTCAGATTGATTTTCCAGACACTCCTCTTCCCGGTGCATTTAGCTCTCGGGGTTGGGAATCTCTTTGTGAGAAACCCATGAGTTGTCCTGGTGTGTTCATACAGGAGTTCTACTCCAACATGCATGCGATCGATACCTTTGTTCCTCAGTTTACTATAGTATTCAGAGGAATGTGTATCATAGTTACTGCAGATTTTATTTTTGAGGTACTACATGTCCCTATGGTAGCTCATCCAGACTATCCTAGTCACCCTCGTCTACGTAACATACCTCGTGATGAATTGGCCTCATTCTTCTATGAGAAGGCCATAGTGCGTGGAGATACTCTTAATTTTTCCACAACTAAGTTTGCTAAGGGTTTAAGGATCCTTAATAAGGTAATGACCTTTATTCTTACACCACGATCACACTATAACACCATCGCTGAGCCTCGTGCTCATTTCCTTCTTTCCCTTCTGGAAGATCTTTCTATAGATTTTCCTTCACATATGATAGTATCTATGATAGATATCTATCGAGACACTGCTACACGTGATAAGCTCATCTTCCTTTTAGCTATCACATGCATTCTCACACGCTTGCACGTCACCATTCCTCCTCTCTTTTGCACCATGGGTGCCATTAGTAAGGAATCTATTAGGAGGAGCGACGCATAGCTAGCGACCAAGTGGCCATATGTGAAGGATGATGCTACCCCTACCCCCCGTCTGTCTTCATCTTCTACTCCATTTCTTCTTTAGGAGTAGAGGTATCCTTTGCTGCCATTATGGACTAGCTTCAGCACATGCGTGCTAATTTTGGTAGTATTTTTAACCATATTTTTTATGAGATGTGTCAAATGAACACAGGAGCAGTCACATAGCTCGCTGATAGTCTCGTCTTAGAAGCTTTGCTTCTTCACCTTCTCCCAAGCCTGCTGAGGATTCTTCTTCGGATGGTGGAGATGACAATGATGAGGATGCTTTTGGCTTTGGGTATGATGATGAGAGGACTGCTTCTCAGTGATTCACCCTTTATCACTTGTGACAAAAAGGGGGAGTAGTTTTGTATATGAGAGTAGTTTTGTTGTTAGAGGGAGAGCTAGCATAGAAATAGACTAGTTAGGGGGAGAGTATTTTGAGAGATATAGTGAGGTTTTGATGTATCTTTCTCATTACATGTACCATGGTCTTGTGACCACTTTTACATACATTGTATTCTTTTGATATATATATATATATATATATATATATATATATATATATAATGATGTATATTTCGTCACCTTTGTCGCACATGTGTTGTTTCTTTTCTCTCTTTATACACATGTTTTTTTCTTTTATACAACTTGTCCATGTTTCACACTTGATGCCTTGATGAATCTTGTTTAAGTGTTTTAGATAAGACAAGTTGCAAGTCTATCATGCCATGATCTCTTTTTTTGCAAAGTTTTTCAAAAGCTCATTGTAGTTGTTAATGTTGGAAAAACATTGTTTGTGTCTCATACAAAACATACGTAACGGAAAAAATTAACGAATCTACTTCATTCGCAATTGATAACATGTGCTATGCAAATTTCAGAACTCAAGAACAAGTAAGCGTACCTTGGTACAGTGAAATTCAAAACCAAAGATTAGAAGTACTTGGGAACACTTTTAATTTTCACTCCAATTCCACTTGTGCCCAAGAAGTGTGGTCTCTCAATCAATTTCCAATGAAAGAATAAGAGAGTGGCTAACACTCACATACACACCACTTGATTCTCGTATGAAATTATGTATGTTTCTCTCCTTATAATTGATTATCTAATTGGGCTAGCCTTTTGGGCCATTCCAATTGGGCTTTAGTATGTAGCTTGGAGTGGGACCAAATGGAACAAATAAGACTCTAGCTCCAATGGGTCTTGGGCTTTTCTGTCAACTCTTGACAAGTCCAAAGTTATCATTAAATTTATTTAATGCCATTATATAAATATAATTGCACTCTAGGCCTTATTAATAAATCATATCCCAATACTTTATTATACATGCAACCCCTTCATAAAATATTCGTAGTAATACAAAGTCATTAATGTAAACTGCCACTTTGAAGATTACTACATCTTAATCCTTGAGTACCCGGTTTAATCCTATAAGTTATTCATCATATATTTATGAAATCCAATTTTATAAATATATACTTTAATAACTCCTTACTAAAGTAGTTAGGCTTAACATTCTGAATAACCAAACTCATTAAACTTATCTCAAGGGAATATTTTATATCTTCGTTAAGAGATTATGAATTCCATCTTGAGAATATATGTTCCATCAACACTAAATGTGGCTGCCCAACATACTAAGGTTTTGATTGTAACTTTAGATCTCATTCCTAATATATCAAAGCAACCTACACTTCATGATTAGGTCCATTATTCTCTCAGGATTAAGAGTTCATGTAAATAGAAGTCGTGAGATTTATTATTCATTTGACAGTCATTAGGAGAATAATAAATCTCACAGCGGTCTAGTTCAATATGTCTTAACTCTTAAAACATATCAACTAGAATTCTCCACTTCCATGATCATGACAAATCATCTTAGTTGATATGTTATAGTCTTCGCAGATGAAATGCCCAATTTCATCACTAACTAGGAACTAAAATTTTGAGTTTACAAAGAACTTGTGATTTATATCTTCTATGACTAAATTACATACTATGCATCTCATGAACTATATGATAATGTCCAAATATTAATGTTACCATTATTTTAGATAATAATAAAACAACTTTATTAATTGCAACATTAAGTCATACATAATGTTATACATAGCATCATACAATAGGATTTAAAGGACACATATCCTAACAGTTAGACTTATGTACTTTTAATGTAATAGTTATGGAGATTGTTGTTTTATACTTCTCTCATAATTATGCTTGTGGTTTTGTCATGGATTGCCAAAGGAGGAGATTGTTAAGGTTATATTTTATGTAATTAGGTAGTCCTTTGACAAAATGCACTTTACTTGTAATTGGGTAGATCTAAAATGAGTTTAATAGATCAAAAAATATGTTATTCAAGCAAATCAAGTGTTCGTATTAAAAGACATGAAGATTAGTCCAAGAAATAAGTAAAGAAAAGCTGTTCATTAAGTCTCGACAAATAGCTTGACAGATGCCTGCTATCGAAACTTAGTGTGAAGCTCGATAGATAGCTTGATAGCAGCTCAATCTATCGAGAATTATGATTTTCAGTTTTCCAGATCTGAAATTCGACCCAATCTTATTTATTTATTTAGGGTTTCTTTTCTCACAACCCTAAACATATATAAGGCTTATTTTAAGAGCCGTTTTATATGGATACAAAGACCTAGAGATTTATTTTCTCTTTGAAAAGCTACTACGTTTGTACGCCATAGGGTTTTGTAACCAAGTGCTTTCCAACCTTCATTGTTGATAAAGTAAAGAACTTTGCAGCCAACAACATCATTCAAAGTTGCTAAAGTTAGTCATGTACTGGGATCCGTGTAAAGGGTTAATCATAAATTGGAGATTTGTGCATCAAGTCCAATTGGGTATTGGAGCAAAGTTCAACTGTAGGTTGGTATTTCGGGATAGGCCAGGGTAGTTTGTAAGATTCCTTATACTTGTAACCGCTTGATTGTTGATCTTAAAATCACCCAGTAGGGTTTTTGCCTTGCGAGAGGTTTTCCTCATTTGTCAACAAATCAACATGTCAATTTAATTTCCACTGCATTTAGTTTAATAAGTGATTTGTTGGTGCCTCCACAATTTGCATGTAATTTAACCTAATTAATCAACTTAGGTAATTGAATTAATTAACTGGGGTCAAGCTATTTTAACCCAAAAACTTCTCTTGTACTACAGCAACATCCTTGCTCATGTTGGGCCAATAATATCCCATGCGTTGAATTCTTCGATATAGGCTGTTCTTTTCTATGATTCCACAAGTCTAGCTATGGAGTTGCTCCAACTTCTTCTGTCCTTCCTACTCACTGACACATCTTGACAGGATCCCTCTGGGCAACCTCTTGTATAGTTCCCCTTTTGTCATGGTGTAGTCCTTTAGGTCCTTGACACTTCCTCTATGCTCTAACTTCTCTACTTTCTCCTTTATCATGCTCCTTTAATCTTCTTCATATGGCTCCTCTAGAAACATCTTTATGAGAGTTTCTGTGATGGAACTTTGTTGTTTGCTGACTCTTATCAATGTGCTTTCTTTCTCAAAAGGGACCTAGGATCCCTGGGGGGCTAGTGCATTAGCAAACCAATTCTCACTCCTTTGAGCATACTCCAAACTAAAAGTTTGGAACCTTCTTTCTACTTTTTGTGCCTAAGCACGATAAGATGCTATGCTTGGCCCCCTTAGAGCAAAATCTCCCCTAACTTGAGAAACCACAATGTTGGAATCTCCTAGTACTTTCATGTGCTTGATTCCCATGCTAAGGGCTATGGCCAGCCCTGTCAGATTTGCCTTATACTCAGCAGCATTGTTTAAGCAAGGGTACTCAATCTTGAAGGAGAATGGTATTGTTCCCCCATCCTCACAACTTAGCACAATCCCTATGCCAATCAAAGCTGCTGTTGCTGATCCATTGAAGCTCATGGTCCACTTCTTGCCTGGGAGCTCCACCACTGCTACTTCTCCTAGGATCTCCTCACTCAACGAGCATTCTTCTTCTCCTGGGAACTGGGTTAGCAAGTCTACTATGGCTTGACTCCTAACAACCTTAGGGGTCCTTAGGCCTATATCGTATTGAGAAAGCAACACCAACCATTAGGCCACTCTTCCAATCAGCAAAGGCTAATGAATGAGAGCTTTTATAGGATGAGATCTCATTACCAAGAGGATTTGATGGGTTGAGAAATAACGTTTCAATCTTTGAGAAGCATAGATGACTACCAAGCATGTCCTCTCTATCTTGGGATACCTTGTCTCTACATCTTTTAAGGCTTTGCTCACATAATAGATGGGTTGCTCATTTCCTTTGTCTTCTTCTTGAGCTAACAGTGCTCCAATTGCCTAGGAGCTAGATGCCAAATACAACAACAGAGGCTTTCTACGTACTGTTGCTTGCAAGGTAGACAGATGGTTTATAGTCTGTTGAAGTTTCTGGAAGGCATCCTACTGCTCAGCTCCCTATGTGAACTCAACTTCCTTTTTCAACAATTTGGATAATCCATTGGTGACTGAGGCTAAGCCTGGTATAAGCTGTCTAATATAGGAGACTCTTCCTAAGAAGCTCTTGAGCTCCTTGACTATGGTTGTCCTCTTCATGGTTGTTATGGTAGTGGCCTTGGTTGGGTCCATGCTTATTCCTCTGTGATGTACTAGAAAACCAAGGAACTTCCCAACGGACACTCCAAAGGCACATTTCATTGGGTTCATGTGTTTCTTGTATATTCTACATCGTTCAAAGACTTGTTCAAGGACTTGAAAGTGTCCTTCCTTGCTTTTGATTTTACTTCAATATCATCCATAGTCTTCCATGGCTGTCATAGTACGCTGGTACATGGATCCTACATTTTTAAGACCAAACGATACTACAGTATAATAGAAATTTTCAATTGGGGTCCTGAATGCTGTTTTCTCTGCATCCTTAGCTGTCATTTGTCTCTGATTGTATCCACTATATCCATCCATAAAGGAAAACATGCTCCCCGCAGCTGAATCTACAAGGAGATCAATATTGGGCAAAGGGAACTCGTCTTTAGGACATGCTTTGTTCAAATTACGAAAATCCACACAACACCTAATTTGACCATTCTTCCTCTTTACAGGAACTATATTAGAAAGCCATCGGGGATGCTGGATAGGCTTGATAAACCCTACTGTCAATAGTTTCTTTACCTCTTGAGTGATCTGGGCTTATACTTTTGTGTGGAAGATCCTAGGTGGTTGAATTATTGGTTTGGTTCCTGGATCAACATTAAGAGAATGGACCACCAATCTAGAATCCAAGCCAAGCATCTCATAAGTTCATGTAAATATGTCCATGTATTTCTTCAATAGCTCCACCAATTGCTCTCTTTCTTGTGATGACAGTTAGTTGCTGATAAAAACGGGCTTAGGATTTCCTAGGTCAGCCCCCAGGTTTACCTCTTTCAACTCTTCTTTGGGTAGGATTTATGCTTCCTTTTCCACGTCCTCTAGGAACTCCTCTTGAGCCATTATACAATTTGGTGGTCTGAGACCCTTCTGCGAGGTGCATTCAAGTCTCGCATACCTTTATAATCGATATATCAACATTCCCTCAGGTTCTCGAACAACCATGCACTCCGGAAATCCTCACAAACTGGTTTCTTTCTTCTGCCTTTTTCTATCCAAGTGGTCCCTCAAGTCATGGGTATTGCTTCCTTCTTCTTCTTCCAAAATAGGAACTCCTGGGGTCCCTAGTGCAGGACATTCATCATCAGAGGCTAGCTCGTCGTAAAACATAGTCTCCACAAAATTTACTTCTCCCTTACTAAAAGGGATAGGGGTGGCAAAGATCCTTATGGGCCTCCCATTCAATCTTCCCTTCACCCACTGATGGTAAGTTGATGGGATTAAATGATGTTTGTGAAGCCACAGTTGTCCCAACAGGATGTGATAAGAAACTTCTTAATTAATCACATGAAATCGAGTCAAAGCCATTATGGGACCCACTCTCATAGCCAGCTGCATGTACCATTTAGTGGATTTTGCAGCTCCTCCAAATCTTTTTATTTCCACAGGAGCCCCTAAGATCCTCTTACCAGACATACCTACAACTTCTAAAGTACTCAAGGCAATGAGGTTGAGTGAAGCTTCTGTGTCTACCAATGCTCTTCTGATCTGGATGCCATTTATGGTGGTTGTCAAATAAAAAGGCCTTCAATGGTCCGAGAACTCAACTTCTATATCCTTGTTTGTGAAAGTTATTGCATTGGTAGTCTCCAAGAAAGCTCTACTTGCATGAGATTCTGCCGTAAAGCACTCTACTCTCATATTTGCGGCTATGCTCATGAGGGATTCCGTCGTGGTCCTCCTTGCCTTTGGTCCAAATCCCAACTGGTGAACAAGGACTTGAACTTGGGGTTCCTCTAGAAAGTCTTAACAGTGTTTGGGTGAAAGGATCCCTTTGATTCCTTTGCTTCTAAGTCAGCTAGGCTTCCATGGATTACTACAGCCACTACTCTTTTCCCTTTGTGATTGGGCAAGGGGTTCCTCTGTAGTTTAGGTTCTCGTTAAGTGAGCTCTAGAGTCCTTTCTCTTAACTTTTTCTGAAAGAATGTCTGAAGGGTCTAACAGTCCTTAGTGGCATGCTTAAAATAGTTATGAATCTTTCAAAACAATGGGTTCTTTCTTTCTTCCTCTATTGGTGGCCTGGACACGAAATATTGTCTAACAATCCCATCTCCTATCCATTTATCTGGGACATGGTTTAGCTTTTTTGTGGTACATAGGATCACTACTTGTTCCTCGGTCATCTTTCCTTCAGATCTCCTCCTTTTTTCTTCTACTGAAGCTGTCATGGCCTAAGAGATTGCTACTATATTTGTCTTTATGGTCAAGGCTATCCTCCTGGTTCTTTGCAACAAATCAGCAAACTGAGTTATACACAGATTCTCCAAATTGAGCTTGTAATCAAAGAGCATATTGGATATGCAGGTCCCCACAAGCTTCTTTTCTTCATGGTCTCTATAACAATCTAAGGGGACATCCTCAAATCTTTTGATGAACTAAACAGGATCCTCTTCAGGCCTTTGCTTCACCATTTGAAGGTTTGAGAATGTGACTTTATCTTCACCTGGATAGTGTTTTGCATAAAATCTCACCACTAAGTCATCCCAAATCCTAATGGATCCAAGCCTCAAGGTGGTGTACCATGTGTATGCTCGATCTACCAGAGACTTGGCAAATTCTCTTAGACATAATTCCTTGTACCCAACATAAGGACCCATGATGTGGATAAATCTGCTTACATGTTCCACATCACTCTCCTTTCTCCCATAAAAATGGTGGAACTTTTGGGATTCATACCCTTTAGGATAGGGCTTGCCAATGAGCTCTGTTGGAAAAGGGGGATCCTTGGAGAATTGCTTGGGGATTCTCGAGTGCTTCTCCCTTTCCTTCTCAAGGAGAGCGTTTACATCTGCTAGGGTAAGGTACTGGGGATTAGCTCCCCCTCCCATTGTTGATTCTCCCTCTAGTTGGGCCCTTTCCTCGTTAACAAGTGGAGGGACATTGTCTCTAATCTCCTGGGTCCTTCCTTCTTTAAGTTGATAGATCTCTTGTTGGAGGTCCTTCATTATTTCTAACATTCGAACCATGGGATCTAGTTCTTCTCTCTCGTTCATTTTCCTAGAGACAACTTCATTTTCTCCTATGGGATCTGATGCCGCCAGTGGCAAATTGATACCTTTGCTGTTCCTTAGTCTTGGAGCAATGCTTGCGAAGGGGCTGCTTCTTCCTTCTCCTTTTCCTAGTCCCCAGCGAAGTCGCCTTTTAATGTGGGTTACTACTTTGGACAGTGCCTAGACCTAATGTTCTAAGGGATCCTAGGCGTCCAAAGGATGGTGTTAATGGGTAGTGGACTAAGCTTGACTCACCGCAGTTTTGTTAGATAGTTTTACGAGCCAATCTGTGCATAAGACATGAACTCCACAACGCAAACACACACACACACACACACACACATATATATATATATATATTGGTTGAGTGAATAACTAAGGAATAGCAAATGAACTAAAAGAGTGCAAGTAAAAAAAATGTCGGGGATCCTAAAAAATAGAGTGAGATTATGATTCATTATATCAAGTATTTGAGTACATTGGGTCCTACTTTGCTGGGATATATCACGAGGCTCAATAAAATTCAAAAATCACATACTTAGATAACTCCTTTTGGGCTTCCAAGACTTGTGAAGTTTGAATTTTGTTAGAAATTTAGACCCCTTAAAACAACCAGATTGGTTAGCCTAGATTAATTAGCCAAGTTGTTACTTAGTCAAATTATGCAATTCTAGGTTAAAGCAATCAAATAATCATATCAAAAGAATAAAGCAGCGGAATAATAAATAACACAATGATATGATCACCCAGGAAACTACACGGTAAAAACCTGGGGAGGATTTGACCTAGCTATCCTCAAGGTAAACCTGAATCCACTATGTGAAAGAATCGAAGTTCATACAGAAGGACTACAAGCTCCCCGCTTGACTTCCTAATGCTACCCACCAGTAGAACTTACTGACACGACCACGTGCAAGCTCTGAATCCACGGACTCCTTCTTTCTTGGATTCTTCAATCAAGTACAAGCACCCCCGCTTGTTTATCTTTAAGTTCTTGAATCTGCAACTGAATGATCACCAAGTTCTTGACATAATCTTGAATCTTGGAAACCCTAAGCTTTGTGTAAAGGAAAGCTCCTCAAAGATCTCACAAGAGATTTACACAAAACAGCAATATGAGCAACAACCTTAGAGAGGTTTGGGTACAAAACCCTAAAATACCAAAGAGGCACAAGAGGCACTCTAATCTCTCTAAAAAGCTCTGAAAACCCTTCCTAGGGTTAGCTTATGATGTCCTTTAAATACTGGAAAAAACGGCTCGCGATTTGGGCTTCAAACGAATAAGTTATGGCCTTTTTACGTTTGCTGATTTTGCTGATAAGTGACTTTCGATCGATCGAACCAGGCCGAAAGTCACTAATACTTCAGCAGCCACTTGATTCCAACTTTACATAAAAGACACAACTTTGAGCAAGTCTAAACAAGACTAAATATATTGTTTTGATCATGGTTTGCCAACATTACACATTAGAGTTCTAAATATATAAAATCCTAAATCTTTAGAACCTAACAAATTCCTTTGAATACAAGTGTATCCTTAAGTATTTACCTTAGGATCCCTAACAGTACCTCCCTCTTCACTCTATTTTGTGCTCATAGCTCTCTTTCTAGTAGCTTTTCTTGTATGCTGAGTGCTTCTTTCTAAATGCCCTTCTTGGCTGGTGCTTTTCTCCTTTTATAGTGCTACTTGGATGCTCCTTAACACCAACCATCATTCTCTTTAGTGTGCTAGGTACCAGAACCAATGTCATATTTGAAAGCTTTGGTGGCTAATCCCTTACCCTTTATATTCTTATTTCATTTTTCTGGGTTTTGACAATCTAAAGCTCCCTTGCTAACTTCCTTTTATGGGAGATCTCTTCTGATTAAGTCCAAATGCTTCTCCAAGGTCAATGTTTCTTATTCTTTCCCCAAGGCCTTAAAAAGGACATCTTAAAGCTTTGAGACTCTAATGTTGACCTCTCATGACTTGTTTCTTTTCTCAAAATGGGGTGGATCCCTTCTTGATGATAGTGTAGCTGGAAAGGCTCCTGACCACCTTCCTTCTTGGTTCTCATTCTCTTCTTTTCCTAAGGTCCTAGGTTTCTTCATCAGGTGCTAGTCTCAAAATCACCAGCTGTCTCCATCATTCTTTCCTTGGTTGTGGGCATCTGATTTCAACAGGACACCCTTTGTCTTTCGCACCTACCTTTTATCATGAGCATGCCATTCTAAGTTGTCCACGTTTGGGATCCCTTATGCCAGTCTTTCCTCGGGGATCCCTCCCTGGGGCTGGCAGATCCTATGCCATTCTAGCCCAGCTCCTGCCTGCCTTCCTTTTGGGCTCCCTTAGATGTCACCTCTTGCACAAGCCTTTGGCCCATGCTTCCCTTTGCACTTCCTTTCTTTCTAAGGCCCAAAACTTATTCTGTTCTCTCTATGGGCTGGGCTTCTCCCTTCTTCATTTCTACGTACCAAACCTTTCTTCCTTTTTCCCTATCTTCATGGGCTGGGCTTCTCCCATTTTTAAAGGGCTTGGCTCCTTATTACATTTTGAACCTTAACATTGAGCAACAAGACTCTTCGCATAATTATTAAGAAATTAGAGTTCATAAAAAAATAAATTAGAGTTTATAACTATATGCAAATTAGTTCTCATATTGATGGTTGTGGAGTAGTTATGTCATTTGGTTGGATGCATATATCTGATCCATTTACGATAATGACTACCAAGCTTCCTAGAAAGGCTTGTAGTGGAGTTAATTGTGAACAATATGGATTCGAAAGCAATTCAATGATGATTATGGTGTTTTGGGATGATGAAGGTGCAAACAAGGGTAGAACTTTGTGGCTCTTATTCATGAATGGTGTGTTTGGATGGAGTGGGAAGGAGAAAGAGGAAGATTTTAATGAACCTTGTTTAGAAGTTATTTAAAGGAGGGTGAGGGGTTTAGGGGAATTTGGAGGGGTATCTTACCCTTCCCCAAACCCCACACCAACCACCCCCCCCCCCCCCCCCCCCCCCCCTCATTTTTAATTACATCAATTTTGAGAATTTGGAGGGAATTGAGAGAGGAGGGGAACCACGTGTATTACAAGTATTAATAAATAAGGGTAGTCTTTGTTTTACAAAGCAGGTTTATAACAACCAAAAGAAACATATTGTGTAGATTGTTTTTTATGAGAATCTACTCATTTCATGTATATTATAAATGTAGGTAGGATCCTTGTTTTTTAAAAAGCAGGTTTATAACAATCACTACCTAAATAACAACCGCTTCAAATTGGCCTTGAAATCATATATTAGTGTCTCTCACCCAAACTCATACAATTTGACCTTCATACTATTGAATTTAGGGATTGAGCAATGAAAGGAAAATGCTTGAATGATCTTCATTGATGTGTAATGAGTGTATTAATACACTTAACCATAAGAATAAACTAACTAACAAACTCCTAACAGTATTAAAAAATTCCACTAACTGCAACAACACATGTCAACCACGTGTCTGTCACTTATTACAAAGAAGAACTAAACTGCAGTAGCTGAAAAAATAAACGACTTGTAGCATAGCCTTCATATCTGATTTTCTTCTCAACACTCCCCCTCAAGGTGAGCATAAATATTGTTTATGCCCATCTTGCTGAGAAGGTTGTGAAATTGCTGATGTACCAAAGGCTTGGTGAGCAAATCTGCCGATTGATGCTTGGTTGATACATGAAAGGTCTTGATCACCTTCTCTTGTATCTTCTCCCTCACAAAATGGCAATCCAGCTCTATATGTTTTGTCCTTTCATGATACATAGGATTAGCTGCAATCATAGTTGTCAAAACATGAATCGTATCGTGAATCGATTTTTAATTTTTTTCGTATCGGGTATCGTAAAATACACAAACACTTAATAAAATTTATAAAAAAAATTTATAAATATACATATATAAAGGGTATATTCATTATAATTTTTGAATATATTCAACTAATGACTAATTTATTCATCACTTATGTAATAATATTTAACAAGCTAACTAAAAAAGTCAAACTAGTATGTGTTTATAACATACACAATCAAATTACTTAAACTCGAAAGTGATAATATATTACAAATGACCCAAAAATAATAATTTTTTTCCATTATATTGCCTAATCAACCTCACCTAAGTCAATGCTATCATCATGTTTATAATTTTGCCAACTTATTTCTTCATTAAAATTTTCTTCATCATCATTCGTAATTAACATTTACTATCTCTTCTTATTCTTTTTATTTTAATATTTTTTTATAATATTTTTTTTTTGGCATTCTAGTTTCTTGGACTTATAACAATAATGATAAAAATAAAAAATTTATATTGTCAATAAATATTTTGTTCATAGTATATAAAATAAATTTGTAAATATTAAAGTGAAGGGTAAGTGCATACTGTGTAGTCCAATTGTAGGAGAGAGAGGAAAAAACTTATGAATATGTTATTTTAGTAAGCTAAATTGAGTAAACTAGTAATTTTGTGTTAAAAACAAGTCTAACAACTTTTTAGATTCAAATAAAAGTACAAATTTTAACAAAAAATCTCATTTTAAAGCGTTTGTCTATCTATTGTATGATACATACGATTTTATGATACGATATGATTTATATAATACGCACATACGATACGAAACTTTTTACACATGATACGATATGTATCGCATATTGTATGATACTGACAACTATGGCTACAATATGTAATGCAACTTGGCTATCATAATAAAGGAGAGCCGGTTGTGAGTGATCAACCAAACAACCAAACAAACTCACTGACAAGAGTTGCCATGGATCTGTATTCTGACTCTGCAAATGACCCAAACAATGTCTGCCGTTTCTTAGACTTCCAAGAGATGAGAGACTGTCCCCAAAATACACAAAATCTTGTTATTGATCTCCTGGTGACAATAACCCTTTAGATGTAAATCTGATGCAGCAGAGAAGAAAATGCCCTGTCCTGGTGTTCCTTTTAGGTACTTAAGCACCCTATGAGCTGCTTAGAGATGTGGTTGCCTTGTTCAAGAGAGAAACTGACTAAGCTGATGCACACTGAAAGCTATATCTGGTCTTGTCCATGTCAAATACAGCAATTTCCCAATCAGTCTCCTATTCTGTGAAGGATCTGACACTAGTTCCCCATGATAATTGGACAACTTGGCATGTTGTTCCATAGGTGATTTGACTGGCTTAGCTACTAGTTCACCAGCTTCTACAAGAAACTCTAGGACATACTTCCTTTTGCATAAGCTAATACCCTTAGAAGATCTTGCCACTTCCAAACCTAGAAAGTATTTCAAGCATCCAAGGTCTTTCAATTTAAACTTGTCATCCAAAAAATTCTTGAAATCTGTCACAGCTTGTACATCATTACTGGCCAGTATATCATCCACATAATTCAAAATGATGATAATAATGCCATTATGAACTCTAGTAAACATAGAGTAGTCAAACTTGGACTGAGCAAAGCCATGAGCAAGAATGGTAGTTGACAACTTTGAGAACCACTGCCTACTAGCCTATTTAAGGCCATACAATGATTTTGTCAACTTGCAAACCATAATATTCCCCCCTTGCTACCAAACCCAGGTGGAAGTAGCATATACACTTCTTCCTCCAATTCACCATGGAGAAAGGCATTATTCACACCTAACTGAGCCAAATGCCACCCAAAAGTAGCTGCAACAACAAGGAGTGTCCTAATAGTAACAAACTTGACAAATGGACTGAAGGTTTCATAGTAATCCAAACCCTATTATTGTGTATAGCCTTTGGCTACCAACCTGGCCTTATAATCTTGAAGACCCATTTACATCCAATTGGAACCTTACTAGAAGGTAAAACAGTGAGAACCCAAGTATGATTAGCTTCAAGTGCTTCTATTTTAGCAGCCATAGTAGCCTACCATTAAGGATCTTGGAAAACCTTAGCATAGGAAGAGGGTTCAATGGCAGAGGAAATGGCAAGAGTTAAAGCTTTATGACCAAAAGAGAGATGATTGTATGAGATGACAAATTTAATGGGAAAGACAGAGTCAGAAGAGGATAAGGGAGAAGCTATAGCCATTTTGCAGTGAAAATCTTTAAGGTAGGTAGGGGCTTTATGCAATCTTGTAGAATGTCTAATAGGAAAGGGTGGAGGATTATTAGGTTGAACAACAAGAAGATTAGGTGTAGAAACAGGTTCTTGGATAGGTGAGATCTGTGTAGTAGTGATAAAAGGTGGATCACTATCTAAAACAAGAGGAGGTGGGGTAGGAAAAAGGGAACCAGTGGGAAAAGCAGGAGAAATATAAAAATTCATTGACTAGAATGGGAATATATTTTCATGAAAGACAACATCCCTAGATAAGAAAGCTAGAGTCTATGTCTAACGATTTGTATCCCTTAACATCTCTAGGGTACCCAAGGAAATCACAAGCTTTGGCCCTTTGATGAAATTAAGTCTTGTTTCTAGAGAGAGTTAAAGCAAAGCAAAGACAACCAAGAACCCTAAGGTGAGAGTAGGGGCACTTTATGTAAAAGAACTTCATAAGGTGTTTTGTGTTGTAACAATGGACTAGGAAGTCTATTGATCAAAGAGACAACTGTGAGAACACAATCTCCCCAGAACTTCAAAGTTAAATTGGACTGAAACTTAAGTGCTTTAGCAACACTAAGAATATGTTGGTGTTTCCTCTTAACTACTGAACAACACCCTTGGATGAAAAAAAAGTAGACATTGAAAATTCAGGACCATTATCTGATTGAAGAGATTTGATTTTAAGGTGAATATGAGTTTCAACATATGTGAAAAAAGATTGAAGAATGTTTTATGTGTCAGATTTAAGTTTCATCAAGAAAACCCAAGTACATCTACTGCAATCATCAACAATGGTTAGAAAATATCTAACCATCTATAGTAGGAACAAAAAAGGGTCCCCTAATATCACAATGAATTAGATCAAAAATGAATTAACAAAGATTGTTTTCATTAGGAAAAGGAAGCCTCTTTTGCTTTGCAAGTGGACAAACTGTACACAAAGGTAGATCAAAATTAGAAAAAGATACATCAGGCACTATAGAACTAAGCAATTGTAATCTAGATGATGAAGGATGACCTAGCCTATTGTGCCATAGAACCAATTTTGAAACCATACAAACATTGTTACAGACTAAAACAATTTTGGAAGTTGAACTGAGTCACTAAAGGCAGCACTAAGAAAGGACAAACTAGATGGCAGGAAAGAAGAAAGTTGAATTGGAATTGAAAGCTGTGTATTGGATTGTTACAGAATGTACAAACCACCTTGCTTTTTACCCGATCCAATTGTCTTTCATTGGAGTAGGTCCTGAAGAAAACAGAAATGAGACAAGAAAATGCAACAACATCAAATGATGTGTTAATTTGCCTATGGAAATGAGATTAAAAGAAAATGAGGGGACACACAAAAGATTATCAAGAACCAAATCACAAGACAATTGAACTTGACCAACATGTGTAACTAAGACAGACTCTCCATTAGGAAGATTGATAGAAACATGAGCAACTGAAGTAATTTTGGTTAGAAGTGAAATGTAATGAACCGTATGGTTTGTTGCACCACTATCAATAATCCACTCAGTTGATTTAAGATTTGATGGAGGAACAATATTGGAAGAGAAAACTGAATGGTCTAGGCTAATGGAGGAAGCAAGACACAAATGTGTGAGTGAATCAATACCTGTAATATTGGGCAAAATTGGCTGAATTGGTTATACAGAATTAGCAATGGCAGTGGCTACTTGAGGTGACCCAAGAGAGAACTCTGATGTGGACTGACTACTAGATGAACCCAAAGCATGAGAATGAAGCATTGCAATGAGTTGCTGGCACTTTGAAGGAGTAAGATATACAACACTAAAATCTCTTCACCATCTATACCAAAATTAGTGGATGAAGATACTTGATTAGCATAATGACCGTTTCTCTTTGTTTCTCTTTTTGAGTAACAGGAGAGAAAACCTTGGTCAATGAAGGCAAAGGATTCATTAAGACCCATCAAGAAATTCATTGTTCATTCCTCTTCTAAGTAATCAGCATGTGCAGCCATAGAACCACAGGTGCAAACACCACATGAACAAGATGGAATAGACTTGTAATTGACTAACTCATCCCAGATAATCTTGAACTTTGTATAGTACTCCCTCCGTCCCAATTTTTTTGTCCTGTTTGAAAAGTCAAACTTTTTAAGGGAACATCATTTATTGTTTTGTCTACCTTTTAAAAATGTATAAGTTTCCAAAACTACTCTTAAAAAAATTTATTAAAAAATTGAATTAGTAAATTAATAGGGGTATAATAGGAACATTAGTAAATTAATGACTTTTATTTTTAGAAATAGGACAATATTTTGGGACATCTCAAAATGGAATAGAGGACAAAAAAAATGGGACGGAGGGAGTAGCTACTTACAATGAGATTTTCTTGAGAAAGATTGCTCGCCATTCTCCTTAGCTCAAACACCCTTGGACCATTTCCTTGAGAGAACCTATTCTTTAAGTCAATCTAGATTTCTCAAGCAGTGTTCAAGTATATGACACTTGAAAGCAAATCCTTGGACATGGAAAGACCATTCAGTTGTAGCGTTTCCAAATTGGGAACAAAGGATCTGAAGTTCTGGCAGGTGCTGTAATTGTGCCATCCATGAACTCTGTTTTGTTCTTGGAATCAAGGGCATAAAGAATTGAACGGCTCCAAGTGGCATAATTGTCCTCAATGAGAGGCTAAGTCACCAAGACTGAACAAAGGTTATCTTCATTATGCCAAAAGTAAGGGCTTGAAGACTTTTCCCAATGAGGCACAAAAGCTTGAGTGGAAGCCTCTGTTGAACTAGGAATTGCAGAGACAGAAGCCATGAAAAAACTGGGTTTTTAAGAAGACAAAATGAAACCCAAAATCAAGAACCAAATCTCGAAGAAAAGAAAAGGAGAAAACCTAATCAAAGATGAAATCAAGGATTCATCAATGGAGAGATAGATGTGAAAACAAGTCAGGAAAACAGGGAAATTGCGCTAACTCGGCTTTGATACCATATTGAATTTAGGGATTGAGCAATGAAAGGAAAATGCTTGATTGATCTTCATTGATGTGTAATGAGTGTATTTATAAACTTAACCATACGAATTAACTAACTAACAAACTCCTAACAGTATTAACGAATTCCACTAACTGTAACAGCACATGTCAAGCATGTGTCTGTCACTTATTACAAAGAAGAACTAAACTGCAGTAGTTGAAAATATAAACGACTTGTAGCATAGCCTTCATATCTGATTTTCTCCTCACACATACAATCCAACAAAATTGTGAATAAGTCACCCAAAAAAAAAAAAAAAAAACAATACGGATAATTGAAGCATATAATTTTCTCAATGCAATAATTCCTTAATAAGTTTTGATGAACTAATACCTTAATAAGTTTTTTTTTTTTTTTTTGATAATCTAATTCCTTAATAAGTTGTTAGAGAAAAAGAATCAACAATGTATTTATCAAAAAGAGAAGTCAGTAATGACGAAATTAAAGCCGAAGAATTTACATGTGTACACAAACGAAGAGACAAAGAAGTGACATGGAATTGATTTTTCCCAACTCCTGTTTGTCCCTGATTATCATTTATTCTCAACTGAAGTCCGAATAAAGTTTAAAATCTAACGTTCAACACATTTATTATTTATTTATTTTATAAGACTTAGAAAAATTTTAAAGCAAGATTGAACAAAGAAAGTGATAATTGATCTACAAATTGGTAAAGTTGTTTGACACCCCGTGGCCGAATCGCTATGCATAAATTATGTATTACCCAAAAACACCTCCCCACCCCTAGGTCCAAGACCAAGACCTCCTTTGTTTCAATTTTCAAAGGCAATTGGCATTTGGCACCCACAAGTCCATCATAAGGATATATTTGTCATTTAGCTCTTAAAAGTTTAAAACCCAGTAAACATACTCATCCTTCTTGTTGATTACATTTTCACGCCAAAGACACATGCTTCTTTCCTTTCCTAATTTATAAGACAATTTAGAGTGAGAGCCAGAGTGAGACTAGTATCAATTTTCAAATTTACTTTAATTGCAAAGAGGTTTTATTTTCTTATTTACACCCAAAGACCAAAGTCCACCCACACATACCCAAGAGAAAGAGAATCACGTCCGCGACCTCTATCACTTTCGATGGCTAACATTGAAAGTTAAAAAAACTTGATTTTTAACTTTTTATCTCACAATTGTATGGTTTAGTAGCCTTAAACTATTGCACTTGATCTAAGTCCTAATAGTAGCATTTTTTAAAAAATTAGTAGTTTATTGAAGAGAATTGTTATGTCTACAACATTTTCACAACAAATTATGGTTGATTAGTTGTTATTAGTTTAAATTTGAACCTACTATTGAAATTACTTTTTTGCACCAAGAATAACAACCTGCAATTTAGAATTTATTGTGAAAATTTTATAGACATAGAATTCTTCTTTATTAAAAGGCCCGATTAATGGATCTTCTTAGGATATTTATTAATGAGTCATTTTAGGAAAATTTCAATATCACTCAACTTTTAGGAGAAATATAAAAAATAAAAAAAATAAATTGTAAGAAAGGAAAAAAAAAGTTACTTCTTTATTTTTCTATAAAAAAATTTCAAAAAAAAAAAAAAAAAATCTTAAACTCATGCACTTATTATTATTATTTTTTTGAAAACATGCACTTATTTGAAAATCTGTTAACTTTTTCATTTATTAAAAAACATTTTTAAGAATCATAAAATGAATGGGCCGGGTTGGTCAAAAAAATCCAACCGGCCCAAAACAAATGACCAAGTCAAAGACGCCCTCACTCACTGTACCATAAACCTCCTCAGAAATTAGAACCCTCTAGAACCCACGGCAACCACATAATAGACACAGAAGAGAAGAGAAAGAGGAACAACCTAAGGCAACCGCGAAGATGATCATTCCAGTTCGTTGCTTTACCTGCGGCAAGGTATTTACTTTCTCATATTGTTATTTATTGTAAAACCCAAGTTTATATCTTTTAATATAGCATTTATTCACAGTGAGGTTTTGTTGATTTGGTTAAGGAGGTTTTCTTGTTCATGTTCCACCAAGTCAGTGATTTTATTTATTTTTTTATTTATTATTATTATTTTTTTTTTTTTTGAAGAGCAATTTAGAGAACAAATGAAAAACCAGATGTGAATGTTAAACGATGTGACTTTGCTGCTAATTAAACCTTGATATTTATTAATGTCAAATTTTGGTTTTTTCGTTTGTGTTGTATAGGTAATTGGAAACAAATGGGACACATATCTTGACCTTCTACAGTCAGATTACTCTGAAGGGTGAGAGAACCTCTTTGGTTATTTTGTTAGGGACTTATTGTTATAAGCGTTTGCTCTTATGATTGCAAACTGTAATAGTAACCAGAAATTGATTTATGCAGATAAATACATGACATGTTAAACTAAAATAACATCTTGTTGTATTATTTGGAACTTTTTTTTTTTTTTTTTTTACCCTGTATTTTTTGCTAAATGTACTGAATTTGTGATTGATAACCCAGTGATATTTACAATAATGCTGCTTTGGCAATGTTATATATACTATTCCATTATATATAGTCGCTGAAAACAACAACAATTTCACAGCATCTTTTTTATTTTTGAGTTATGGTGGGTCCTGGTATAAAGATTTTATTATATTTCATTTTATTTTAACGTATGGTGAATTGACACATCGATTGTTGTGAAAATGTTGTGACATTTTATTGCGTCCCTAGAAGAACCCATTTGTAGATCATCGATAACTTTGTTAGTTGTGGTTGGCATCTATTGTTGTTTTTATTTGAAAGTGCAATTTAACTTTTTGGTGATGCTTTCCTCTCATATTTATTAATATTCTCACTTCTCTCCCTTTGTTTTCTATTGTGCTTCAGTGGGTTCTCCTAGCCAATTCCTTTTTTGCAAAACTAATATTCCTTAACTTACTATAATAATTTAAAGAGCGAGAACATTTTTCAGATATCCAACCATTGCATATGTCCAGTTGGACATTGTATTGGCATATATTCATGTGCTTGGATTGTTAAGGCACATATCTGGCAAGGCTGTTTTAAGCTTCTCTTTAAGCACTTTTAGAATTGGCAGATCATATTTCTTAGCACTGCTGACTATCATGTTGTTACATTCTTGGACCTTCTTTTCATTAATGAAGTAGTTTGTTCATTGGGTAATAGTTTTTTTGGCAGTTTAGCCTATACTTTTCCTTCATTTTTAAATCATTAGAAGTGGGTTGGTATTCCTGGTAGGAGAAGCTTTTGTGTTGCTACAAATTCCTCTGTGATACTCCAAAAGAAAGAAGAATGGTTTTCTAACCTGAAATTTACTAAGTCCATATTTTGGATTTCAAAAATTCTTATTAATTTCTTGCCAAGTGAATGTGATAAGCATCTCAAGCAATATTATCTTGTGACCTTATGCATTCATATTCAAATCTTGAAATTACTAAGACAATTTGGCTGCTTTCGATGATTATCAGTCTTGATGTGAAATGAAATATTGCAAAACTAGATATACTGACAATTACTGGAGTTATCTGCATTATATTGAATTGTTATATAGTTTTCATGTGGTAATTTGAATTGAAATGTCTGTTACATATGATTTGAATAGGCAAGAAACTTTCATCCTTTTAATTTGTGGTTTGGAAATTTTGGACTTATCAGCTATTTACTATATGATGTTAAGATATTGCATTGCTTGTGAGTTGAGATTTAAGAAACTTTCAAAATAATGACAGTCTGGATGTTTGCTTTGCTCTTTCCTGGCCAAATTAAGAGTTATAGACAGTCCTCATTCAACTGATTAGGTCATTTAAAACTCATATTCTTTCTGTATGTCTCTCTCTTTATGGTATAACTCTCTATCCTTTGCATGGTGTCATTTTCAGTGTCTATGGTAGATGCTTGTTTCAGCATTTATCTTTGTGACTTGGGTGGTTATGAATCAAAACCCAAACAAAGCTGGGGTGCTAAGTACCAAAGAAAAAGCACCACTGAATTTTAGGCACTTACAACTCTTTTCTTTACCCCTAAGGATTCCTTTAGGATTTAATTCTATAAGTAGCTATTGTCTGTAACTAACAAGTACAAAGTGCCATAAGTTAAATATCACTAAACCCAATGGTAGTGTTATCCCTACTGTTATAGTGGGGTTGACCCTTGACAGCCCTTATTCTCATATTTTCTTGACAAACCCTTGTCTTCACCTTTTGATGCTCCAGTGGAGCAAAAGTTTAGGCTTCATCTGGTTAAGGTTTTCCACTGTCTATATATTAAGAGAAATAGGCACTTGGCAATATCAATCTGTAAGCCTTTTGTAGTAATAGTTATAGCAGCTTTAATATTTTCATAAGAAAAATGCTATGACACCATAATGTTCACTATTTTCTCCACAATGGCTAATACAGCATGTTTTGATTAGAGTAACATCACTTTCACCTTGGTTCACCACTAAAATCGCCTTTATTCTACAAATTGGCTTGGTGGGCAACAGTTTACCACCTGTGGATTCAAAGAAATAACATAATTTATGGGCATGAGATTCAGACTGAGAAACTAATTTTTAGGGGTATCAAAAGGGATGTAAGGGGTAGGATGGCGGGCAGCGGCAAAGTGTACAACTCAATCCTAAGCAAGATCCTCTGTGCAAATTGGGGTATTCTTAGATAGCTTTGAGTATTGTTAGTGAAGTTAGAACAGCCTTTTGTTCTGGTTGTTTGTGAAAGTGCAGTCTGTACTCTGTACACCTTTGTCTTGTTTGTGTTCTGTTCTGTTGTGTGGGTTGTGCTGTTTCCATGAGGCCAGCATATCTCTGAGTTGTAATCTGTGTTCTTAGTGCCATGAAAAATATGAATTATCAAGAAAATAAGAGTGCTGACTATTACTATTGTTAAATTTTATAAGGAAATAAGGGTGGTGACTATATGTTGTGAATCTTTTTTGATCACTGACACGAATTTGGTGATGTGAATCTCTAA
The DNA here is from genome assembly GCA_019022515.1 of Quercus aquifolioides. NCBI lineage: Eukaryota > Viridiplantae > Streptophyta > Magnoliopsida > Fagales > Fagaceae > Quercus > Quercus aquifolioides. Next base: position 40,160 of record JAFHAW010000205.1, read on the forward strand.
GTGTATGGTAGTGTAGTTGTGGGTGATTATGGTGCGAGTTTGTCTATGACACTGTAAGTTATAATTGTGATTTTGAAACTTAATGCTTGAAACTGTTAAGAAAATTTTTTAGTGAAGAAGCGCCTCAAAATTTATGAGAATTTGAAAGCATATGCGAAAGGGGTTATTTATTTTGTATGCACTTGCATTTGGTTTGGGTCCATAGACATTATTGATCAATATTGGCTGAATTTTGTAAGTCATTTGTACCTGTGCTGATGAATGTATATCTGTGTATTCTCTGAGTATTAAACACTAACAAATACAATTTGACCAGCTAAGAAATATGCTTGAGTTTTGAATTCTTGGAGCATGATCTTGACAGGTAGTGGGCGGCGTTACCTAGTATTAGTTTTGATTATAAGCATGAATTTGCAGTTGATATTAGTTGGTGGCACTAATGTTTAATTATGTGGTATGCAGAGATGCACTTGATGGATTGGGGTTGGTCCGTTACTGCTGCAGGCGAATGCTTATGACTCATGTTGACCTCATTGAGAAGCTTCTGAATTACAATAGTAATCCTTCTCTCCTCTCCTCTCTCTCTCTCTCTCTCTCTCTCTCTCTCTCTCTCTCTCTATATATATATATATATATATATATATATTAACATTTCAGTTTAGGGGAATTCTTATGGCTCTATTGGCACTCACATATCCACTTTTTTGCAGCTCTGGAGAGGAATGATAACACTTAATGAATGGGGGCTGCAAGTGAGCAGAAGTTTGTTTTACCAAATGTGAATGTTTATCTAGGTTAACTGTCTTATTTTGTTTGGAGCAAGTACTGGTCAAATAGGATGTAGCCAGACACTAGTGAAAATATTATGGGATTTGTTCAAGACAATTCTGTTGTTGCTTTTATGAATTATTTTAATGTGTATGAACCTATCTACTAAATTAAAATATGTTTGTTGCTTTAGCAGTAATGTTTCTTGTGAAATAATTTGTTATTGATGTGAATTATCACACATATTTGTTGGGATCCTATTAAGGCACTTAGTTTCCCACCCTTCCGTGTGAATGTTGACCGTATGTACTATGTAGTGTCAAATGGTATCTCCTGTGTCATAAGTTGTAACCCGTATTTGGGGTTTGTTTTTAATGAAATCTAGGGTGTCCAAGCCACCTGGTACCCGGATCCATTACCAACTGACCTGTCACACCCGATTGGATCTGAACTGCCGGAATAGACTACTCTAGCGGTTGACGGTGGGGCCCCACCCTCAAAATCTGACATTGGCAGGTTAGTTGGCTGGTTTACTCCTCCAAAACTTGAGTCACCCAACCCAACTGTGAAAACCAACAAATTTGGAGAATTTCAAGTGTTTTTTGGCTATAAAATAGTAGATATCTATCAAATTTAACGAGATTTTTGTTGGCGAATTTTCACACAATTAGGGCAAATATTTTTTGTTGCTTTGTCATTGTTGGTTTTGATTGAAACCGATTGCCACTTGACCCGTAATTTAACCAATCCAATCCAACTTCCTCACTAGTTTGTGGTGGGTCCAAAATTTCTCCACCCAATTTGACCTAGTTGATTGTAAGTTAAGTATAAACTTAATTCAAATCGACTTATGGACAACCCTAATGAAATCTCAATCTTGTTCATCAAATAATATCTCCCTTTAATATAAGGCGTAAAGCATGCATTAAGCATAGGCGTCTTAAGTCCAATAATGGGCATCTCACATCTTTAGATGGGTGAAAGAAATTTGTAATATTTGATAACAAATTCATAAAATATTTACCTAATGCGTCCTCTCAAATCTGTCGTGATAATTCCTTGAAGCAATTAACACATTTTCACCTTTTCGTTTGACATATTATTTCGCTTAATTTGTAAGAAATCTTTTTTTTACTTTATTTTACTTATAAAAAAAAAAAAAAAAAAGCCCTCTTAACATGTCATGTCACGTCATGGGACGAAATTGTCTGATTTCCCGGATAGTGGCTGAATACCAAAGAGGATTCCACCTAATTTAAATTTGACTAACGAATATGAATATGAAACTATAAAAACTGCATAAAAAGAAGAGTTTGAAGTTTGAACTCGTTTAGTCACCAGTTATGTCTTGTTACAAAAAAGAAAAAAAGAAAATGTCATGTCTCATTAGCAAATAGTAACAAATAGTCGTGTTCTGTTCCATCGAGTAGAAATAATATGCAGCCATGTCACATGTGTTTCAAAATCAAGGGTTGGAGTTGAGAGCAAGATAATTTTGGTCAATACTCAATAATGGTGGAATACGTGTATTAGACTACCGATTTGTCGCTAAATGGACAAAGCAAAAATGATGGCATAGTCTTAAGTCAATGGCATTTTGTGCGTACCTTAATTACTACTAGTATTATTCTTGGCTTTTCTTCTCAATGACCCGGCTCATTAATTCAAAAATATAATCAAAGTCTAATCAGATCAAGATGCGTCTGGCTAAAGTAAAGTAGGTACATATTATATATAAAAATAAATAAATAAATAAATGTCAAATCTTATAACAAACTTGTCGAATTCCAATTTTCCATATATTTGGTGAATATACAAAGAGACACTGCACGCAAACTGGTATAGTTTGAATTGTGTTTGTATATATATATATATGAAGTTTCAATTACACATGACATCTCTTTTGGTTATGTAGAAAAGCCTAAGAAAAGATAGAGGAGAAAAGATACTTTTGAATAACTTCTATTGTTGCAATTATATTTCTGGATTTTTTTTTTTTTTTTTTTTTTTTTTTTTGAGGATTTCTAAGGATTTTTTTATAATTATTTTATTTTCTCTCTATCTTCCCCCCCCCCCCCCCCCCCCCCCCCCCCCCCGCTTTTTATTTACTAACAAAAAGACAGAAATTTTTTTTTTTCCCCCTTGCTTTGCAGTAAGCCAAGCTAGTGTAAGATTCAGATTGGATATTGATTTTTTTTTTTTTTTTTTAAATATTGATTGGATATTGATTGATTCAGCATGAAGCAAGATCTTATGACATACACTGTAGTGTATGTATGTATCACATAAATAAAATTATTAGATATTCTTGAAATACCATAAATGTGTACTCTCTCCTCTCACATAAATAGTAGGTCTCACCATGAATTTAATTAGTGGGACCTACAATTCATGTGAAAAGAAAGAATACACATTTATAATACTCTGGTGGGAGTACACAATAATTTTCCATAACATAAAAGAGCCAGTTAGCCTGTGAAATTTTCATGATTCATGAGTGGAATAGTAAATAAAATGTTACCTCACAAGCGTGTCTATGATAAGCGTCCATCAAAGGTTAACCATACCCAAAGAAAAGGGGAAATAAATTCGTCTAACTCTTGGTTGTACAAAAGGCCCATTTGACAATGTCATGGGCAACGATATTGCGTGTGAAAGATCTAAAAACATGGCCATAGATCTTTCAAACTTCAACTTCAATGAAAAGAAAATATCTCTCTCTTATCTTGATTGAGGGAAAAGAAAAAGAAAAAAACAATGGTTTTCCATTTAAAAAATGTAACAATCCAAAGAAAAGTGCTAGTCACATCTGCGCTATATTTCAAAAAGACTAGTCATAATTAAGGTTCTTTGTAGTTGTTAATAAAGCTCAGATCTACCCAGTAATCATTAGGGTCCACTTTGTGGGGTAGTGTCTCTGAGCCCACACGAGATTATTAGGCCGACTCTAATACCATATGTAACTACCCAAAGAAAAGCGCTAGTCACATCTGCACTATACCTCAAAAGACCTAGTCACAATTGAGGTTCCTTGTAATTGTTAATAAAGCTCAAATCTACTTAGTAAATACCCGATGTCGGACTCATCACACACCCACACACATCACACAATCAATCAAATTGGGGCATCACAAAAAATGTCCATATGTGCCCTTAACCATCCTTCACCATTTTTTTTTCTTTGGGGAAAATTTAATAATTGCAATAGGGTCGGGATGGAGGATTTGAAATTATCACATTACCATTAAAAATACCAACAGGTGCCCTTTTGAATTAGTTAATTATAGGGAATTTAACAAATTCACAGTGCCCACCTCTTTAAACCTTTGGTGCATGAGTTTATGTTGATTTATATAGAGTGATGCTAAGGATATACAAATTTTACTATATTATGTTAATAAACTTACATAAATATTATAAGTCTCCATCAAAGGTGTACCTAAAGGCGTAAATTATTATTTGACACAATTGCATGTTCTTTTCTTTTGCCTTTTTTTTCCCCCTTGAATATTACTTATCTATATTTATATAATATCTAAAAACTACAATGTAATATTTATTGTTGCCACACTCCTATTGAGCCATACCAACATAGTGTTTCGATCGGTTCAATTCTATCCATTTTTGTTAAGTTCAATCTACTTTAGTCTATTTGGTCCGTTTTTGTACACTTCGGTCCATTTTTGTCCGTTTTGTTCAATTTAGTCAATTCGGTCCACTTCAATGATGCTTTGGAGGAGAAGATAGTGTAAAAATAAAAGTTACTTCATTGACAATTATGTCTTAGTGTAATGTAAGTAAGTTTTTGATAAAATTACATTTTTCTTATATTATTAAAGGCTTGTATTTTCTTTTGTAGTATAACTAATGAATTTACTTATATTTACTTCCTTATTAGGCCATTCAAGACGTATAGTTATAGATGATGAGCCATTTAATTATAAGAAGCACTAGAAAAAAAAAAAAAAAAATTCAACCACACGTTATATTATTTACAAAATATCTCACCTTATATAATAATTTAATGTAAAATGTAATATATATATGTTTCCTTAATTGAAAAAAAAAAAAAAACACTTTCAAATAACAAATATAGATTACTTAATTAAGAAAAACTTATATATTGTTATAACTATACTTTGTTAGAAAATAATCACATTATTTTAAGAAAGGTTTGAGATTAATACTTAAGTCTCATATACTATTTTTATTTTTCACTTAAAAAAAATTGTCAAATTTTTCTGTTTATTGCGCAGATCTGTGATTAAATGTTAATAAAAGAAGAGAAAGACAGCATTACATAAAAGAAGAAATAATTCCATTTAACTCTTGGGAGCAGGCAAAATGATGGAGGAGATGAAACATTTTCCCTTAATATTAGACAAAAGGTCCGTTGACAATGTTATGGGAAACAAATTGCATGTGAAAGATCTAAAAACATGGCCATAAATCTTTCAAACTCCAACTTGATGAGAAGAAAATATCTTTTATCTTATCTTAGTGAGGAAAAAAGAAAGAAAAAAAAGGGTTTTTTCATTTCAAAAAATGTCCACACTGCCTTTAACCATTATTTGGCTAAGGAAGCACATTTTTTTTTTGGTGGATAAATAATTATAATAGGGGATAGAAGATTTGAAACTTGTACTTCATTATTGGAAATGTCATGAAGCATCAATTGAGCTATAGAACTCTTAGAAGCACATGAAACACATACGCCTATAAATTATGGGGAGTTTAACAAATTCACAGGGCTACCTCTATAAGCCTTTGGCGCAGGAGCTTTTGTTAAAATTTGTTGTATCGTAGTTTAACATTTTCCATTTATATGAAATCAATATAACTATATAAGCTTTTAGCTGCAAGACAATTCAATATTTCGCTATCATGCCTATTGTGCGAGCACAATGTGGAATAAATTGTACACTATCTTCAGGAATATCAACATTTATGGATATTTTGTCTCCCTCAAAAACATTGGCTTGGTTTCAACTATATGTTCACAGTACTTCACCTTAAACGCATAAACTTCATTTACCTTGGAAATTGTTCTCCTATGGTCCCTTTGGCTTTATAGGAATCATGCGATGTTCTAGCTGGATAGGCAACCTACTGATCCCATTCGATCTTTTTTCAAAAAGCAGTAGAATTTTTTACAATTTTTGGTATAAACATGAGGAATTCTAGAGTTATAGGCTTTAAGAGATGAGATACATCTTGCTTTACACATTGGATTGTTTACTCTTGTATTAGAAGTGGATGGACTCATTATTTTTTCATTTTTACAAATTGCTGAGAAGATAAACCCTACTTTCAAAGTCCTTGTTCAAGATTGTACATGGCTCCTCCAACAATTTCCACTCAAGGAGATCAACCGTGTATTTAGAGAAGCAAATCAATATGCGGATCTTTTGGTGTCCTTGGGGAGAAATCTAACTGAGAACTTTGTACTGTACTTACACACTTCTATTGAATTTTTATTTTTATTTTTTATTGTTGTTGATTGTGATATTTCTAATGATGTTTGTCTTCAGTCTGTATCTGACAATCTTAATTTCTTAATGATATATTGCATATTTACCACAAAAAAAGAAGAAGTAAGTCTCAATTTATTATTTTTTTTTTTTTGGGTGCAAAAGTAAAATGAATACTTAAAGAACCTCACAATAGAAATACTTTCTTTTTTTCTCCTGAACATAGTAGAAATACTTAGTAATATGTCCTCAGGTAATATGATTCGGCTAAAGCAGCTGTTTTTGGTAATTGAGGATAGTTTTTCACTGCTCCATTGATAGGAGGACCTATGCTACTCTTAAGTTGCATTTGGAAATCAATTATCTATTTTACAATTAAGATTTCATTTAGATGGTCACATCTTAAAAAATTTTAAATGAGATGACATTGTTTTCAATTTTAAATTTGTAATATTTAATATAAATCAAGAAATGAATCTAATTCTAACGAAGAATATCATTTTTTTTTTCTAAGTACACAACGTGGCAAATGTTTGTACACTAAGGATATCCACAATTGAATGGTCAGGATTCAATGTAATTGTCATCTCTAAATCAAGATGCCCCTGAGCATCATTGTACCTTCGAAGGACCACCGGCACATTCATGGCACTTGAAAAATGTAGGTCCCACAAATGGGTAGCAAATATGTGCACCGGGGCCTGAGGTGATTGTTCTAGGTGACCATAAGTTTGGCCACTCAATTCAATTGTCATAATCGAAATAAAAAATTTCAATCTCCAAAAAATCCCATTTTTTTCTCTTATCTCTTGAAGATGAGGTGAGCTATCGTTTGGATTTCTTGTGCTTTTTTGGCCCTTCACTTCGATATCAGTGGATAACAATATTTCTTTCTTATTACTTGCTCTCTTTGAGCTATATAAACCACCAAATATCTTCTCTAACTTTGCACTTTTTCATTTGTTTGTTTTCTCACTTTTCTTTCTTCTATTATTTGTTTCAATTATGTCTCCTCGTTTTGTCCAATTCTACTCAAGAGAAATGTACCATAACCACCATTCCTATCCTTGTTTGCATTGCCACCCCCACAGCTACATAAGAATGGTTAGTGAATCTCTTTTTTTTTTTTTTTCTCTCCGCAAAGCATCATAGTTGCACAAAATAATGTTCATGATGATATATTTTTGTTTAGAATCTTTGCTTTGTCTGGAAATCCTATTATATTAATATTTCTGTTGATATGAAATAGTATCAAGTTTCATCATAAAAAAAGGCTCATGGATTAATTGAAGTTTATGGACACTAAGCTTTTTGCATGTAAAAAACAGGTTCAACATCTTATAGAAAGATGCTTGCTCCTTCACATGAATAGAGACCAATGTATAAAGGCACTTGCAGAGCATGCAAGCATTCGCCCACTCATCACACTTACAGGTCTCTCTCTCTCTCTTGCTCTCTATCTCTGTGTGTCCATGTCTGTGTTTAGTGAACATGTTTGTATGTGCAAGTGCACGTGCACTTATTTGTGCCTGTGTATGATCCATCTGTTCTGATGAAGTTAATGCATGCTTGGCCTACAGTGTGGAGAGAGCTACAGAAAGAGAATAAAGACTTCTTTCAATCATATTTTCACTCTCTTTCTCCAAGACCCTTAATGAGTAAGACACTTGGCCTTTTCATTTCTTTTGAGAAGTTGCATATTCAGCATTTTATTTTATTTATAAATAACTCAGTTCTACAAATTTGTGGCTGTGGCATGAAAGGATAGATGATTATTCAGATTTTCATCCCTTTTATATCTTTATTGACTCCATTAATTGAATATTGCTTGGTAGCAACACCAAACTTTTGCTCAGAAATACTATCAAATTGTAGTGCAGTGAAAAGATATCATGTATTGATTGTATTTTCTTTTTGGTTAAAATATTAATTGTATATTTACATGAATTCATTATTCATATTTTATTTTTCAGGTAGATATATTCAAAGGGCACCAAAATTAGCAAGAAGGAAACCGTGGAAACTTTACTGAAGATAATATGAAGAGATCACAAACTCAAAATTAGCAATGTATTAGGGTTTCAAGATAATGAATGCTAGGTTAAAGATAATAATTAATGTTTTTAAATAATTTTGGAAGCTCTCGATAGGGTATTGTATAGGGGAAGCTATATGTACACTAGGTTTCATGGTGTCACTTTCTTGTTGTAATTAATTAAAAATATCAATCTACCATCACTCTTATGTTGTCAATGTCACTTTCGTGTATGGTTCTACAAAACTTTCTGGTTTTGCTGAACCACATCATTCAAAAAAGTAAGGAACATTAGCCAAGTTAATTACAAAGACTATATGACAAATCTGCCAAACCACATCATTTGTTTGAAATGTGTTTAACAAAGTCTCAGGTAAACGTCTCTTGACACGAGTACTGAAGTGTCATTCTTCATTATTTACACCTCCACAATCTATCTCGGAAAAAGAAAAAGAAAAAGCTTTTGGAAATTAGCCCTTGACAACAAGCAAAGAGAATCCATGCAAATGCATGTGCCCCAAACCCAAACGACAATCATATCCTTAAGCTTATTTTCTTTCGGTCTAATATAGAGCTTTAAGAGAAAATTTGTCTTTTAGACTTAATATTTCAATAGTTAAGCACCCTTAATTTGCAAGCTAAAGGTTGTTTTCTAATCAATGACAACGAGTCTTCTACAACTTGCAGTGAAAGCCTCATTCCCAAGAGCATTTATACCTCTACTAGTCTACGGCATATGAGTTAATCCTAACACTAACCCTGAAATAGAAACTGCTTTCTTTTTATAGAAATCTCTGTAGACTTTTTCAAACGAGTGTGTCGTAGCCCATGTGGGATCTCTTGAGGGCTTTTCTTTCACGAAAACCTTTGCCAGCTTCATGGACCTGAAAATTTTTATTACAGAAAGTCATGCACTCATTTTCAGTGGATCAAATTACTACAAACACAGTAGGTTCCTTGGAATCTTGCCATTGTGTCAAAATTCTTTTAAAGGTAATCTAGTAATAAATTTGACATATAGCAGTCAATGCAAAAGAAAGTGACCAGCTATCTGTAAAAGTGAAAAGAGTAATTGAGTATTACTACAATAGCTAGCCTTGCTCACAGTACAGTAGGGTCAATATGACATGGTTTTTTTTTCATGAAGTAAATCAGTACCAATTAGTATAAATCTTTTAACCATGGAGATCAATAGAAACTTGAGACAAAAGGACAGTGCCATTAGAAATCCAAACTCTGGATTTCATATTGAGCTGATTGCCATGAAGGATTTCATTACCATTACCAAATGATTACTAATAATTATTAGTGGTAATAGCATACTATAAATTTTATAAATTTTACAAGATAGGCTTTACAAAATGGAATGCTAATTTTTAAACAAACAACAAAATGGTATTTAAGAAATTTATTTATTTTATTGTTAATGTGGACCAACCATATTTATTTGCCACTTCAAATTGTAAGTTATTTCTCATAAAAATTGTAATAAGTTTAGCATTTTCCAATAGTTTTTGTACTAAATAGATGTGCAAAAATGCTCCTGAAAATATTTACATACAGAACGTCAATGGATTTAAGATGACATATAAGTTTTTAGCCTTCGTGTGATTTGATCAAAATGCATCAATGCATGTACACATTCTACTTTTAGACTGTTTTACATGGAGATCATGCATCTGTCCCTCTAATATAGGATCAGCCCTAATTTGCTTAGGAGAAAAACGTACAGTAATTTATGTTTACCAATATTGGAAATGCCTCATATATAATGTGGGAAGAAACTGCTCAGATGTTTAACTTTTATTGAACTCTTTACCTCAGTGACTTCTGAGCCCAATGTCACATTTTCTTCACTCTGGCTGTAGTCTCCATCTTGGCTATAGTCTCCATCTCCTTTGTACTGAATTGCAGGGAAATGAGCCCACTGAAAATAGTCAAACATTTATAGGATTTAGTCTAGGCTCCCCTTGAATTTCATATGTTTTCAGTTTTCTTAACTTTTTTTATCATGTTTGTCTAATGTACAATAAATCCCAGCACTTGGTTCGAAAGCATACATTTTTTGCAGCTGCACTGAAAGCTTCCTTGTGACCCATCATTGGATTCTCAGTCTTAAGCCTCTTGATCTCTTCTCTGTTATATAAATTAATGTTCACTTAAAACATCCCAAGTTAAATAATAGAGATAATGTTTGAAATGAAAATCTTACTTAATGAACTGGTTATAAGCTGATGGTGCTCTTTGTCTCTTCTCAGGGGCTATAGAGGATCCAATCCAAATCGAATATTTTAATCAGATTAGCACCACAGAAGCGAAGTTAATAAACTATAACAACAATTAAAAGTTCCTTACGTTTGTTAACGATGTGATTGACAGAGATTATATCATCTTCTTCATAGTCAGAAGAAGCCAGCATGGATGTACTATGCCAGTCCAAGACCTTCTGTGCATCTGGGCAATCTTGTTGCTTTGGCTGTGAAAGCAGTTCACATGTGAACACTAACTTATTATAGATCAACAGGGATTAACAACAAGCATCAAAGACTCTGGACAGTGACATTGAAGTGTACGGTATAGAGATAAGTTAACATTCATAAGGAGTGAAGTCTCTAAGCAATCAGTATGATATACCTCGTTATGGTTAAGACAGTTCCAAAGATTTTGGATAGGTACCAAAGAAGCATTCATCATGTTCATGTTGACAGAAAAAAGGGCAGTGCAGTGGCCACATCTGACTGTGACCACCATGGACAAGCTGCTACATGGCACACTTACCTGCATTTTAGACAGATATGAAAACAAAAAACCAGAAGAAAAATATGGTAAAAGAAGATATATATATATATATATATATAGTGCAGAAACTAGAGAACTTGCAGTCACCATTACCAGTAACATGGTGGTGCAGAAACCACATTGTACATAGTATATTTGTTCCGAAAGATCAAAGAGTTGACTGAGATTGGACATCTTCTATGTATGTCTCGGTGTGCGCGTGACTGGATGTGAAGGTGTGTGCGTGCGTGCGTGTTTTTCTTTGTATGTGAGAGAGGGAGAGAGGGGACCTGTGAGATTTATAGATGTTTAGGAGTTAGGGGATGATTGTAATGAAACTATTTTATTGGTTTTTGATGAATGTTTATCTCAAATCTAGTACAGTTTTCTTTTTATTTACTAGAAGAAATGTACTTTCATTGATGAGTAGCTGGAGTACATTACATGTTAAAGCAATTCAGAATGTTTTTTTGGGGGGGTCAATAGGCAAATTACACTCACACCCCTGATCTGTTGAAATAATATATATATATATATATATATATATTTTTTTTTTTCACTTTGCAATTATCAGAGGGTGACTTCTACTACTTCTGAGGTTGCAGAGGTTGGAAGTTCCATACATGGCAGTAGGAAAATTGATTACAGTAGTGCTTGTTTGTTTCATGTGTTGTTGTCTCTTTTATTGACCCGCTTTTCTCTTCGATTGAGGCACTCTCTTTTCTGTCTCAAATGACAGTGAAAGTGCAGTGACATTTACCATAAAAGAGTGAGGGGAAGTTTCCATGGGGTGAATGCAGAAGGAAAAGAGGCATCTTAGGATTTGTCTTTCCTGAAAGAAAGCAAATATAATTGACAATGGAGAAGGGATCACCCGGACTTTCTGTGCTATCTTTGTTTATGTCATTTCCCATCTTTCTTTACTTTTTCACTTCTAGCTAGGTTCTTAATGCCAATATCTACTCATCATTGTCATTCACAACCACCTTACTGTGTGTTCTTGACTTTCACCCATGTGCTTGCACATGAGTTGTAGCTCAAAGATACCACACATCAAAATGTCAAAAATTAGATAGAGAAACAAAGGTGGGATTTTTTACTTTGGTTCATAAACAAGTCCCCTAAAATGCATGATCCTAAGGGACTTTTATTTTATATATCCCTTAAATAATGACGCCATTGTTCTAAGAATAACTACATAAAAGATAGCATTTAAATAGTGGTTAATTAGCCAATGCATACATCTAGCTTTTTTTTTTTTTTTTTTTGAAAAGGCTAGATGCATGCACTCTTAGCAACAAAAAAACAAAAAATTTGCTCTTTATTTTTTTCACACAACTAGAGTAGGCAAAAATCCTAGGCTTTGTCCAAATATCTAGACTTGTAGAGGGACCAGTACTTAACATGGAGGAGTAATTTCGACAGATGTTGAATTTATGATGGGCCCCCGGAAGAAAGCTGAGAAAAATGGACCTTTGGATTGTTGGTAGGAATCAACACATAAGTTGTTTTGAGCTTATTAATTAAACAATATTCTTGGATAGAAGCTCATTAAAATATTTTGACTAGATAATCTTGTCATGACAAGGTATTTCATGATGAATTAACGTATTTTATGGACAAATGCAATGGGATTGGGAGCAATTGATGTTTTGAATACCATTTGGTTATTAAAACAGAATATTTAGGCACGAGTGTATTTTCGTGTGTATCATTTTGAAATTATAGTTACACTTGATATAATTTCATAAGAGTTACGCATTTTTCTTCACCATTGATTTTAAAGATATCTAACAGTTAAATAAGCTATTTGCCATGTCATTAATGTTTTAAAAATTATTAATGTTTTGACATCCTCAATAAATGAGTATCCCAGTCTCTCTCTCCTTTTCTATTACATGACCATCCCAATCAGGCTTCTTCCTTACAACCATGTTGAGAAGCCTTGCCTGTGGCTCCTCCGGCAAAAGTCCTTAATTTAGTACAGTTCTCCCACTCTGAATTCATCTACGTCTTTCTAGTCGCTTCTGGCCAAAGTTCATCCATTTGCACTTTTACCCAAATTCTTAAGGCTTTCTTTTCTGTCAAAGCTGGTCCCTTTATTTGATCTTAGCCATTATTTATACTCCGTTTTGTAAAGATAAAACATATTTCACGTAGGAAAAATAGAATAGGAACAATCCAACTCAAATATTCAAATATTGGTACGCTGAATAAGCTAGTATTGAAATATTCCGTTCTATTGAACAAACTGAAACAGTATCTAGAGCATTGGTACAAATAAACGAACCAAAAATTGTAATTCCATATTCTAGTGTTTTAATGTTCACCATATTACAATGAAATAAATGTCCCCTTATAGTATCACCAATTCCACCCCTCGGACAGATATTCCCTTATGGTATCACCAATTCCACCCCTGGGGCTAATCTTGTTTCCAATTGCTTCGCATAATTTATAGCTGCTAATTTATTAACAGGATCACTAGAAACATGAAATGTTTCTTCCACACATGCACTTTGTGTATCAATAACTATCTTCTCCAACGACACAGCTTTATTGATTAAATTCAAGGCAAGCTCTATGTCAACAGCACAACCAACAAAACCAATCAAGTATCAATTCAACTATCTTCAGGTATTGGTGTGGATATTTATTCATGCGCACCTCTATTTTTCCTTTCATTAAAGCTTTTTGCAGAATAAACTGTCAAAGCGAAGAAGTAACAGTGTTATGCTAGTTGAAAGACAAGTAAACTATATATTAACAATTTCATCAATATAAGACTAGCAGCTGAGAAATGGAATGAATGATTTTTTTTGCAGCAGACACACAAAAAATGTAATTCTTGCAAGAGAATGATCCACAAGTAGCAAGTTCACTGTGGAATGATTTAGTTTGCCGAAAACATTAAACACGATACTTGCTTTCAAGAAGGGAAAGAAATAATCAAACACAACAAACAGGTTGAGTGAGAGCCTCAAGGCCCTCAAAAATTCCACGCCAAATTCATGACTAAATCCGACAAACACAATAAAGTGAGATAGTTGTACTTACACTACACATGGGTCACAATACACACAATTAGGGTGGAACATGGGTATGCGCGCACATACACACATGGTTAGGATGAAGTTAACCAAATATAATTTTTTACAAATGAGCATGCCAAGTTAATTGAATGTTATTTATTATTAAATCCATAAACACATGTTCCATGTATAATGATAATTCGATATTTAAAGAATAGGGATTTGAACCCTAAACCTTTCCATTGCAAACAATGAGAGAAACTAGTTGAGTTACAAGGCTTTTGCCATGTTATATGCAAAATTTTATAATTTGCAAGCATGGACAATATAATTAGATAATATTAAGGATGGATTTGTAATGAAGCACATTCATTAAAAAGGTAGTGATGTAACATTGATTAACACTTGGTGTAATTTAAACCAACCCAATAACCTTTATAGACAGATTAAAAAAAGGAAAGTAGAAATGATCCAAAGTTTGATCAAATAAAACTTCACAACAACTTTTGTTGTATATTTTCAAAACATTTAAAACAACAATAAACCACTGGGAATTATCTATTGTTGATTAAAGCAAATATGTGGTTACACAATACATATGCATATATACTAAGAACCGTACGTAGTCGATATTAAGGAAAAAACAGTTTTAAGTGAAAATATAGATAATAAAATGCATGCTCAATAAAACCACAACTCTATAATTTTATATGAACATTACGTTGATCACAAGTCTATGCAAAACGGGGAATGCCTTTAGCAAGGAAGTGCAAATACGGAGACTATTCAATGACATCTGGATATAAATACAACTTCAATTCCCTAAGATTTCTTAACTCTGGAAATCTGGGAACGAAAGAGATCTCTAAACAATTGAACCAATAAATTAGACCACATTCATAAACTTCAATTTTTTTATGGAAAAAAATAAAAAAGAACACAATGGAGTTATTTATGAGTTATGACTAACCTCGATGAGGAAGCATAGCCCAAATGTCTCCAGCTGAAAGAGATAAGGTGAAATCGAAGATTTGTTTTTAGCTAAATAGTGAACGTAGTCAAAATTCACAGACAGATCAACAAAATTGGGCACATCCCCTAGAAGGAATTTTGTATTCCTAAGCCCACAATATTTGAAAGAAACAAAGATTTATAGCAGAAATCTGAAAATGTCTGCGTTTGGAGCATTTTAATATCTCTAAATGCTTTAGCTTGGGCAAAGGGACAGGAGTCTTTAAATTCACTTGAGATTTTGAGCTCTCCACATGCAATTTTTCAATGAATGGACAATTAGATAAAACATAATCCAGAACTTCCCCATTCACATCCACAAATGACAAATAGAGGTCTGTTAAAGAATCAAGACTGTAACTATGAAGAAACTGACTTCTAAGAGTATAGGAAATATAGTGAATAAAACAAATGGGCCTGAAATCCAATGATAGCTTTTTAACTCTTTTTTTCAGTGAAAAGCTTATCCATTTGTCAATTTCCTGTGTGAAACTCGCATTCATGTAAAAAGAAACTCTAAACTCATCTATAGTATTGCCTTGATCCAACTCCAATACCTGATTCACCCAACTAACAAAACTAGACATTTCAGAGGATTTTACATCAATCCAATTAGAGTCAGTTCTACCAAAGGATAATATTTTAACCCAACCAGATTCAGTTCTAACCATGAAATTCAAATTAGGCATTTTCTTCCGCAGAGATAGCAAATTTGGATGATCAAAAACCAAGTTCATGAGTCACAAATGTCCATAGATCTCTCCACCTTCTAGAGAGGACACTAGTCCTCTGTATTTCTTTCAACGTCAATAGTGATAGAATGAACTCAAGAATTTCATCTGGCAATTCAGTTAACCCATCCGGAGGGAAATTGTTTGTCTGTCAACAATAAATATTAGCAAAGAATATAACATCATAAAAAGATAGAAATTTGATTTTGGGTAGATTTAGAGAATGGAATTTACGTGTAATTTTAGAGCGCTAGGATGAACTATCTTTGCCAGTGCCATCTAGTATGACTTATTAAATATAATCAAAACTGCAAAGCAAAGAAAGATCAAAACTTTAGTTGATATTGGCTTAAGACTAAGTCTGTCAGCAAATTAATCCAATGTGTAAAATTAAGCAATAAAAAAAAATCTATCAATGTATGATAGAAAAAAAAATAAGGCAGGATTTTTGAGAATCACAGAAGTTATGAGAAGAACAAATTAGCTACCCTTCATCAAAAGGGAGGCATTTTTACAACTTTTGCATAACTTAAATACTAAGAAACATACTCACACACAATCTATTAAAGAAAGAACATACACAAACACATGAGCTATGAAAGTAAAAATATGAAAAAAAAAAAAAATGAAAAACAAAAGAAAGAAAAACTATGAGAATTCACATACCTTGTGGACAAAAAGTTTGTAGAAACAAAAGATAAGTGGAGAGAGGGTTTTGGCGTTGTGAGTACTATATATTTTGGTATTGTACGTACTATATATATACACTGATGGAGAAGAATCTTATTATCGGAAATCATATCATATACTATATAATAAAAATTGGGTTTAAACGCCGTGGTTACGCCAAGTGGCTTCACCAAATTGCAGAAATTTGGTTAGATTTTTAAAAAAATAGATTTTTTTTTTTTTTTTTTTTTTTTGTCATTATCTTCTTCTCCTAAAATTTTTAAGTTGATAAAAATTTTAATTTGATTATAATCTAAATTCTTTGTCTAATCCTTTTATTATTAATTTTGATAATATCTTGATTAAGTTTATAAGAAATTAAACATAAGTTTTTTTTTCCTTCCAGACATAGCTTTTTTTCCTTCAATACACTGGAGAAATCATAGGCTCTCCTGAAACAAATTGAAATTAATAAGGTTGTTGAAGGGGTTGGAAAGTTTAAAAGGCAAAAGCCTTAAAGCTTTCTCATTTAAGTAAGCATGCCTTATGCATATTGCACGTGTATGTTTAATTTCATATTGTTTAATTTTATTTTTTATTTTTTTTAAAAAACCTCGTAGATAGACACAAAATTATAATTATTCTTATGAACTTCTTTCTATACATCTCTATCAATTTTTTAGATAAATACAAAAACTTAGTTGCTATTATCTTCTATTTTTACCTTCACTATTTTTGCTAACATTGATATTAGACTTCATTCTCTCAATTTTTTATCCGTAACTATTATTTTTAATTTCTTCTCCCTAACTTTTTTTTTTTTAATAGGAACTTCTCTGTAACTTTGCGTTTATGGGTTGATTTATATTTCTTTATTTCCGATACTTCATTTAAGTTACTTTTTATTCGGTCTTTATTATATATGGTTGGTTTGATCTTCTTGGGTAATTAAGCAAGTTTAATCCTTCAATCTCTTTTTTCTTTATGTGAAAAATTGCATAGCTTTAATATATATATTTTTTGGTAATAGGATTTGAACCGATGTTCTTTAGGCAGCAAACGAACCTACTAGATTTGCTAAAAATGAAAATGATGTACACATATTGCTAAAGGATTCTCCCTAATAATTTGAAACTAGGTTCTTAAATTAAAATTTATTTTTGTATTTAATTTTCTTATCCTTTGTAAGGCATTGATTTTATTGCATGTGTTTTTTTTTATAAAGTTTATGATAGCTATTTTTTTTAGGGTTAGATATGGTATTTCACTGTGATTATCAATATGTATTTTAAGAGTTTTACTCGGTAAAATATATTATTCCATGAATATAAATTAAAGAGAATTTTTTGAGACAAACAGAAATAGTAAACTTGAAAAACCGAGATGGTTGACTATTTGAAGCTAGCCTTGAATAAGTAAAATTAGTAACTTTTTTGTTGGGTTAAGATAATTAAACATTTTTATTATTGTGAAAAAAAAAATTCATAATTATATATAAGAAAAAAAAAATCTTATTCATGATATAAACATATTTACCGTTATATTTATATAAAGTAATAATTTATTAAATGAGTGCAATAAATATGTTTATTTTTAGAACGTATAAGATGAATTGTTCTTTTTTTTTTTCATATATTATTTTTTACCAATATTATGAAACAAAATTTGTAAGCTTTGCTTCAAACTTACGTGGATTTGAATTTGTCATTATTTAAAAAAATTAGTAATTTAGTTTGTTCTTAATTATTGAACTGAGATTTCCACTTAAATATGATTTCAATTATTGTTTTGGATAGTTTTTAATTATTAAATTCAAGGTTTTTCCATTTAAATATACGTTGGTGATAAATTGATCTTTTTTTTTTTTTGAGGAACCAGTAAGAAAACTTTATTGAGCTAAATCAAACAATAAAACATCATCTAAATTGATCTTTAAAACTATATATATATATATATATATATATGCATTTTATGATACCTTAGCTTCACACAATATGCATTCATTATATAACTTAAAAGTAAAATATTCATTTATTTTTATTATCTATTCTATTATCTAATTTTAAGTAAATTAATATTAAAAAAAAACTATTTACATATGAATTTCGATTAAACCGTGCATCAAACGGGCATAATGCTAGTCTTAATAAAAGTATAATTTGAAAAAGAATTAATAGTTTAATTAAAACTCTTTATTTAGATTTTAAAATATATATATGTAGGGTCAGATTCTGCAGCCCAAGCCCAAGAAGGTGTGGATTTGGAGCCCACTGAACCCAAAACAATAAATTTGTAGAGAGTGGGTGAAAGAGCTAGGCTAATAATGAAAATAACAGTATTAAACGGTAATGATGATAGGAAGATTTGAATTAATATGTGCTCGGACAGTGGTGAATGTCTCGTCCGAGGAGGTGATTTTCATTGATGAACTTAGGTTACAAATGTTGGAGCTACAGTAAAATAATATACTCTTCTCTCTCTCTTCTTTTTCGATCCTCCCTCTATCAGAGACCCCTCTCTCTTATATAGTACTGCCTTTCTACATCCCCACCGTCCACTTGTTCACCATCTGGGCGCCCACTTGAGTGCATGTCCCATCACACTCCCCCTTTAGCCCTGTCTGAGTGGCGGTAGCTGAGGATGCACTGTTCAGGGGTCTTCTCCACATAAATGCGGCCAGGAGGGTAGGTGCAGTGCATTAAATGTGGTGGTTGAAGTCTCTCCTTGATATTTCTCTGTTCCTGTTACCTTCTTGTGTGTCCGAGGCTCCCTTTCTCCCTTAACACTTGTCAAACAGATCGCTTGACACGTGTCGGACAAAAAACCTCGTCGGGTCCGAGGGTACCGGTCTCCTCGGACATATGAACATCTCCTCGGACAGTGCACGTACTCATCTCCGGACATTCTCCTTTTACATGGGCCTCTGACTGTCTGTCTTGGTCTCCTCGGACGAACAGTATTCCTCATATAGGGCCTTGGGCCCAATAAGTTGGGTTGGGCTTTCTCCCCCCACATTAGCCCCTCGAAATTGTAGTTTTTCCCTCGCATCCGAGGAGAAAAAGTAGGATTTTGACTTGCCACGGAGCAAAAGCTTGGAAACACGCACAACCGAGCTGGCACGTGTGTAAACGTGGGAACAGACGCCTCATTAATGCCGCTGCGGTTTCCTTATTCCCAAGGCGCTGCATTAACTGCACCAGGTGACGTTTCATCCTTCGCATCCAACGGTGGCTGATTGATCCAATGGCTGTGGTTTTTCTTCAGGATTTGGGCGGGAGTGCCCCTGACCCTTCACTTGACCCCGTATAAAGCTTCAGAGGAAATCATTTCTTCCTCACTTTGCAAATCTTTAGACGCTCCAGCAAGAACAGACGCCTCACTCCGTCCAAATCTCTCCGTCCGAATCTCTCAGTCGCCGGTGCCAATCTTACTCAGAATCCTCACGAGTCCTCCTACGAGCCTGCAATCGCTTCTCCGGTCTAGCCCTTGTAAGTCGTCGCCCACCGAATCTTTTAGTTTTCTCTTCGGCCAACCGTTTCACTTAAGCACCATGGGAAAACTCGAGTACATGATGGATAGCCCTGAGCAAATAGAGGTGTTTAGGACCACGTATCGCATACCCCCTAACGTGGGTGTGAGGTATTGTCCCCCAGAAAAAATACTAACAGACCGGCAGACGGGAGAGGTGGTTATCCCCCTCATCGCCTTCAAAGAAGGGGGAATGACAATCCCCATGGGCCCCATCACCGCCAGTTACCTTCGGAACCATAGGCTTACTCCCTGGCAGTGCGCGCCCAATATGTTTAGGATCCTAGGAGCGATTGAGGACCTTGAGCGTCATATGGGGTTGGGACTCACCTGGCTTGACGTGGTACATATGTACGAATGCCATAGCCAGCAAGATGCTGGGTACTACTTAAAATCCCGGTCGGATGTTGTCAGGCTCATTTCCTGCCTTCCCAAATCCAACAAAGGGATGAAAGACGACTATGTGATCGTCTCGGGCGCCTGGCGCAACGGCCCTGGTTGCCCAACCAAGCATGGGAAGCCAGGTGTGACATGTAGAATTAGGCGCACTGACCATAGGCTTAGGGCTCCCGTCTTTTAAATGTTTTTGATTTCTCTTCGGTCACTATTTCTGAGTTTCTAACCATTCTTTTCTTCTTTACTTGCAACAGATAAGAGACAAGTTTCTCCTCGGCTCAGCCTAACGAATGTTGCTGCCCTCAATTTCCTTTTAAGGTCGGAGATCTTCGTGAGCGAGGACGGACAACTACGATCTGCTCCCCTTATTCTTGGATATAAAGCGAAGTCAAAGGGTTTTCAACCGATCGGTAACGCAATCGTCCAGGGAGACTATCGCCTTGCGCGTATTGACGTTGGTCGGAAGGGCTTCTTGGCGCCAGACGATCTTGAACCTGTACCCCGTCCAATTCCTCGGGCTGCACCTCCCCTTATCCAACCACTCCAGCAAGTTCCCCTCGGACAAGAGATTGAAGGTGAGGGGGCTGGTTCTTCCACTTCCTCACTAGAAGAACAAATAGACGGATTTCAGTTTGAGGGAGAAGCTTCAAGAGTAAACCAGGTGGTAGAGATCTCAGACGCCGAGGAAGAAGCCTACGAACAGTCAGGCGCCCATCTTAATTTGTTAGCCACTCATTCAAAGGACTCCTCGGACGACGATATGGATCTGAGGAATTTGATGAAGGGGAGAGGCAAAAAGTCTGACCCGAAAGATGTTGGGACATCTAAAACGGTGGTGACACTTCCTCCGGTGCCTATCCAGATCCCTGACCCAAACTTGAAACCCATGCCAACACTGCAGAAGAAGAGACCCCACACTGAGGTTGGGGACAAACAGGTGCCACCAACCAAGGGGGCCAAGCAGCAAAAGGTGGCACAGGACAACCGAACTCGCAGGGCTCCGTCTACTGAAAGCCGAGACGAGGGCACAGTGGCAGATGTGCGCCGAGGAGGAGGGGGACCGCGGATTTGGTCTCCAAAATTGGAGTTGGAGGGCGCTCCAATCCTCTGGGAGACCTCCCTCAGGAATTATGATGGAGGGAGGGCCGGCTACGTTGCTGAGGCCTTGCAGCAACCACTTCTCCTCCCTCATGACATGGAGTCCTTCAGGCGTTTCAATCAGCCGGAGCTCTTTCGATCCCTCAAGAGGGATTTAGCCATCGTAAGTAACCTCAGTCCGATTAGCTGAATCACTGTTTTTTGCTTTTCCTATTCTTCTGGGTTTGACATTTAGAGTTTCCATCATGCAGGTCACTCAGCAGATTTACGTAGCCGAGGAGTGGGACAAGAAGAACCGCCTTGAAACCCAGGCGGCGTTCTGCTCCCGAGACGAGGCGGAGAAATCTCTGGGCCAAATGAAGGACGATTATGCCCGTCTGTCCGGGGAACTCGCGGAGATGACCAGCCAGAAGAAAAGCCTTGACGCTGGGATAAGGAATGCTGAAAAGCAGGCTGAGGATCAGCGTAAGTTGCTAAAGGCGGCAGAGGCCAATCTGAAGACCGAGAGGGAGCTGGTAAACGGGCTAAGGGATGAACTCCGAAAAGCCAAAGACAGCGCCCGATATGCCGAGGAGAAAGCCCAGTTGGCCTAGGAGGCGGTTGAGGCTGAAAAGAAGGCAGCTTACCAGCTGGGGGTAGAGACGGCCACGGCCCAGCTTCTAGAGCAGTTTGCCTCGGTCAGCCGAGATTACTGCGACATAAGTTGGGGCAAAGCCCTGGATGCAGCTGGAGTCCCTGCCGACTCGGAGCTGAGGCTGCCTGGGAGCGTATACTATGATCCTGACATCCGAGAGCTCCCAGGAACTGATCTCCCTCCTGTTCCACAGCTTCTAGAGGCTTCGGAGCCAATCTTGGTCAGCCATGCTCCTCCACTCACTCTTGGTGCAAGCAAGGAAACTGGTCAGCCAGGCGGCAAGGATAAGCCAGCTGAACCAACCAAAGAGAAAGGCCAAGGGTCAGGCGAAGAGAAAATTCCTTCTGAGCCCAAGGACCAAGCCCCTGAAGCAACTGCTCGGATAGGTCAGGCTGCGGACCCCGTGCCCCCTCAAGCAAAAGAATAGACGTATAGGGCTTTCACTTTTGTACCTGTGCTTTCTTTTGTTTTATCCGAAGAATTGTAAATTATCCTTTTATTTATGGAATAGATTCTCGTCTGTCTATGATGTTTTAAATACATGTCTTGTTAATTACTACTGTCACATACAACTGTACATTGCACTTATAACCAAATAATGCGAATAAATCTGCTTGATACATCATACTTATGGTGTAAGTAACCAAAATTAATATTGAAAAAGATAGGCCAAACAAGAGTTATTGATGAATTGCATGTCTTTCCAAGTTAAACATAAGTTATTATTCCTCGGCTTCAAACTAAACACAACTAGGGGAGACATTTATAAGTTAGAATCAATTTAAACGTGATTAGGAGTTTCAGCACTAAGCCCCAGTGACACTGGCCGCGTGGGGGTATTGACTAACCTGTCGTTTGGTTCAAGGATTATAGGATTCGAATGTACTCGAGTGTTAACTAACCCTAGTCATCTGGTCCGAGGACTGCAGGCATGACTGGATTTAAGTTTAAACACGAACCGCACCGGAGTGTTAACTAACCCTAGTCATCTGGTTCGAGGACTACAGGCATGACTGGATTTAAGTTTAAACACTATAGAACCGTAACTGAGTGCTAACTAACCCAAATCATCTGGTCCGAGGACTACAGGCATGATTGGATTTAAGTTTAAACACTATAGAACTGTAACTGAGTGCTAACTAACCCAAATCATCTGGTCCGAGGACTACAGGCATGATTGGATTTAAGTTTAAACACTATAGAACTGTAACTGAGTGCTAACTAACCCAAATCATCTGGTCCGAGGACTACAGGCATGATTGGATTTAAGTTTAAACACTATAGAACTGTAACTGAGTGCTAACTAACCCAAATCATCTGGTCCGAGGACTACAGGCATGATTGGATTTAAGTTTAAACACTTGAGCTAACGGTGTTAACTAACCCTAATCATCTGGTCCGAGGACTACAGGCATGATTGGATTTAAGTTTAAACACTTAAGCTGGTGGCGAATGAGTGTTAACTAACCCTAATCATCTGGTCCGAGGACTACAGGCATGATTGGATTTAAGTTTAAACACTTGAGAGAGCGGTGAATGAGTGTTAACTAACCCTAATCATCTGGTCCGAGGACTACAGGCATGATTGGATTTAAGTTTAAACACTTGAGAGAAAACTTCACGCAGCGAATTGGTATATCAATTGAAGAGAAGACTTGATTAATAGAAGTACCTCTTGAGGTTATTTACATTCCAAGGGCGAGGGATTACATGACTATCCAGGTCTTCTAAGAAATATGCTCCAATACCAGCGCCTGAAGTGACACGATATGGTCCTTCCCAATTGGGTCCTAATTTTCCCCAAGCTGGGTTCTTCGCGGTGCCCACAACTTTCCTCAGCACCAGATCACCAGGCTCTAAAGGCCTCAGCTTCACGTTAGCGTCGTAGCCTTGTCTGAGCTTTTGTTGGTAGTGTGTCAGCCGAACCATTGCATTCTCTCTTCTTTCCTCAATAAGGTCCAAACTCTTCTCTAGTTGCTCGTTGTTGCCGGTCGGACTAAACGAGCTGGTTCTAAGTGTTGGGAACCCTGTTTCCAGAGGAATGACAGCTTCAGCCCCATAGGTCATCGAGAAGGGGGTCTCTCCAGTAGACCTGCGGGGCGTAGTTCTGTAAGCCCAAAGCACATGTGGCAACTCTTCTACCCATTTGCCCTTTGCATCATCTAGCCTCTTCTTTAAGCCGTTCAGTATGACCTTGTTGGAAGCTTCTGCTTGGCCATTACCCTGGGGATAGGCTGGAGTGGAGTATCTGTTCGTAATTCCCAGCTCACTGCAGTAATTCCTGAATGCCTTGCTGTCGAACTGTAAACCGTTGTCCGAGATGAGGGTGTGAGGAACTCCAAACCGTGTGACAATGTTCTTCCACACGAACTTTTGCACATCATCGTCTCTGATATTGGCTAGCGGCTCAGCTTCAACCCACTTGGTGAAATAGTCTGTTCCGACCAGGAGGTACTTCTTGTTTCCTGCAGCTTTGGGGAAGGGTCCCACAATATCCAAGCCCCACTGGGCAAAGGGCCATGGGCTAGATAGTGGATTAAGGTTTCCCCCTGGCTGGTGAATGTTTGGAGCGAAGCGCTGACATTGATCGCACTTTTTGGCGTATTCGTGTGCCTCCTTCTGCATGTTAGGCCACCAATAGCCTTGGGTGAGGGCTCGGTGAGCTAAGGACCTGCCTCCAGTGTGGCTCCCACAGATTCCTTCGTGCAGCTCTTCTAGCAGTGTCTCAGTCGCCTCGGGATGCACGCATAACAAATATGGTCCCGAATAGGAGCGTTTGTATAGTTTCTGGTCTTCGGACAACCAGAACTTAGTCGCCTTCCTCCGAACTTTATCGGCTTCTCCCTTCTCTTCAGGCAATACATCTTCTTTGATAAATTTGATTAAAGGGTCCATCCAGCACGGCCCGGCCCTGATCTGGTGAACCTGGACTCCCCCTGACTTCGTCTCTGTACCGAAGAGGTGGCTAGCGTGGCCAAGGAGTCAGCATGCGAGTTGCCACTCCTGGGGATGTGCAGCAAACTGAAAAATTCGAACTCTGATTGCAGATGTTTAACACGACCCAAGTATCCCTGCATTCTTTCGTCTTTTGCCTCGAACTCGCCTTGTACTTGACCTACTACCAATCTTGAGTCCGAGAACAACTCCACGGACTTCCCACCCATTCTACGGACCATAGTCATCCCCATCAGTAGGGCCTCATACTCCGCTTCATTATTTGTAGCCGAGAAGTCCAGCCTTAACGATTTCTCGATAATGATTTTCTCGGAGGATATCAATACCAGCCCAACTCCAGAACCTCTTTGGTTTGCCGCGCCATCGACGTACACTTCCCAATGGGAGGGATTCTGTTGAGAGATCATGCCAACTGATTTCTCATCCATGCCCGACGTAGGCTTTACCTCTTCTAGCTGGGGCTCCGTGAACTCAGCCACCAAATCTGCGAGGACCTGTCCCTTGACCGATGTGCGGGGCATATATCTTATATCGAAAACCCCTAATATTGTACCCCACTTGGCAATCCGACCAGTGTAATCAGCACTTCGGAGTATAGCTTTGAGTAGGAGTTGTGTGAGAACGATCACCGTGTGGGCTTGGAAGTAGTGAGGTAGCTTCCTTGTGCCAAGCACTACTGCTAAGATAGCCTTCTCCAGTGGCAAGTAACGAATCTCAGCCTCATGCAGCGACTTGCTTACGTAATAGACGGGCCTTTGTACACCAGAGTCTGACCGTATCAACACCAGGCTCACCGCATAGGGAGCTACAGCGATGTAGGCGAACAGTACCTCGTCTGGCTCAGGACTGGACATGATTGGTGGCCGAGAAAGATAATCCTTGAGTTACTGGAACGCCAAAGCACATTCCTCAGTCCATTCGAATCCCTTCCACTTGTTGAGCAGAGAGAAAAAGGGCCGACACCTGTCTGCTGATCTAGAGATGAACCGACTGAGGGCAGCAGTCATTCCGGTCAGTTTTTGAACTTCCTTGGGATTCCGAGGAGCTCGGAGGTTGTTGATGGCCTTTATCTGGTCGGGGTTGACCTCAATTCCTCTGTGGGTGACCATGTATCCCAAGAACTTGCCGGACCCTACCCCAAACGAGCACTTAAAGGCATTTAGTCGTAGCTTGTATTTCCGTAGAACCTCAAAGGTACTTTCAAGGTCTTTCACATGCTCGGCTATAACCTTGCTCTTCACCACCATGTCATCAATGTAAATCTCGATATTCTTACCCAGCTGTGGCTCGAACATCCTCGTCATCATCCTCTGGTAGGTAGCTCCTGCGTTCTTTAAGCCAAACGGCATCACTTTATAGTGGTAGTTACCAATAGGAGTGACGAAAGCGGTTTTCTTCTGGTCCTCCAGGGCTAATGGTATCTGGTGGTAGCCTTGGAAGGCGTCTAGGAAGCTCATCCGAGGGTGGCCGACAGTGGCATCAACCAGCTGATCGATTTTCGGCATAGGGAACGGGTCTTTGGGGCATGCCCTATTCAGATCCGTGAAGTCAACGCATACTCGCCACTTCCCACTCTTCTTCTTTACCACGACGGTATTCGCTAACCATTCGGGATAAAAAACCTCTTTGATAGCCCCAGCTGCTTTGAGTTTCGCTACCTCGTCTCTCACTGCGTCGGCATGTTCCTTGGATGGGCGCCGAATAGGTTGCTGCTTGGGGGTGACCAGTGGATTCACCTTCAAGTGATGGCATATAAACTCCAGGTCCACCCCTGGGGCCTCGTAAGCACTCCAGGCAAACACGTCGAGATTTCGCTTGAGGAACTCTATCAGCTCCTCCTTCTCTTGAATAGGCAGCTGAGATCCGACTTGAAAGAACCTGTCAGGATCATCTCCAACGATTACTTTCGTCAGATCCTCACACCGAGTGCTTTCATCCGGTTCTTCAGAAGGTACTCCCCGAGACTGTAGTTGCTATAAATCCCCCCCAGCCGCGTCCGAGGACTCGGCTGGGGCCTCATGCTGAATGGCGGCTACCAAGCACTGTCTAGCGACAGACTGGTCTCCTCGGATCTCATGTATCTGTCCACCTGATGGGTATTTGACCTTCTGGTGCAAAGTAGAGGGGACAGCCCCAAGTGCGTGAATCCAAGGTCTGCCTACAAGTGCCGTGTGAGGAGAATATGCGTCCGCGACGATAAAATCCAGCTCCACCACCTCGGAGCCGGACTGCACAGGTAAGCGTATCCGGCCTTTCGGGATGACAGGCCTTCCTTCAAAGGTGAATAGGGGGGAATCGTACGGCGTCAGATCCTGGGGTTTTAGGCCTAGCCCCTTGTAGAGGTCCGGGTACATTATCTCCACGGCACTGCCCTGGTCCACCATCACCCTCTTTACATCGTACCCTCCTATTCTGAGGGTGATGACTAGTGCATCATCATGGGGTTGGATGGTGCCGATCATGTCCTCGTCCGAGAATCCCATAACCAGCGGGGCACCAGACCTAGCTCTCTTCGGTCCTCGGCTCGACTCCCCTGCGGGTGGTCGGCCTACTGACATAACTTTCAAAGGCCAGGACCCTGTTCTCCCCGGCGCTGCGAAGACGACGTTTATAGTCCCAAGCGGTGGCTTTGAGGGGTCGTCCCTGCGTGGCCCCGAGCCTGTCTGCCCTCGGCCGCTGGAGGGGTGCAGAAGATGTTTCAGTTTACCATCGCGAACCAACTGGTCCAGGTGATCCCACAGACTCCTACAATCTTCTGTTGTATGCCCATGGTCTTGATGGTACTGGCAGTAGAGATTGTGGTTGCGTCTCTCGGGGTTTCCTACCATCTTGTTCGGCCACCTGAAGAATGATTCATTCTTAATTTTTTCCAGGACCTGATGCACTGGCTCTTTGAACACGGTGTTGACCGATTGAGGATTCATCGATCCTGATTGTCCGGCAAAATCCCTCCGCGGTTTATTGTAATTGTACCGGTCCGACCGCGAATCTCTCCTCTCCTGAGGGATAATCTTATCCTTTCCCTTGCCCTGCTGCTGATCTTCTTCAACCCTCTTATACTTCTCTATGCGGTCCATTAGTTGACGCACGTTTGTGACTGGTTTGCCAGATAGGGATCCCCTCAAACCGTGGTCAGTAGGGAGGCCGAGCTTGAACGTGCTGAGAGCCATTGCATCGTTGTTGCCCTCCACCTCATTGAACATCTCCCAATATCTGTCTGAATATGCCTTCAAGGACTCGCCTTCCTGCATGGACAAGGATAGCAGGGAAGAGAGAGGCCTGGCCACTCTTCGGCACGTAACAAAACGGGAGCCGAATGCCTGAGTGAGCTCTTTGAAGGAGTTGATGGAGCCCGCCTTCAAACCATCAAACCATCTCATAGCAGCGGGCCCAAGACTGGAAGGGAAAACCTTGCACATCAGAGCTTCATCTCTGGAGTAGACAGCCATCCTCTGGTTAAAATGACTCACATGCTCCACGGGGTCAGTTTTACCATTGTAGACGGTGAACGTTGGCTGATTAAAGCGCCGAGGGAGTCTGGCCTCCTCTATCCTGCGCGTGAAGGGTGATCTAGATATCTGGTTCAGAGCCCTGTTCATGGCATCGTTCTCCACGTCCTCGCGTGATGGGCTCCTACGCTCCCTTTTACGATGAGACTCCTCCACATAGGTGTAGGACTCGCTAGCTGGTGTCTTAGACTTACGTTGATAAGAGACGTCCTGCTCGTCATCAAGATCATCTTCAGAGTACGAGGAAGCCCGCTTCCTCTTTGCGTGCCGCAACTCCCTCCTTAGTTTTTCCACTTCCAGTTGTAAGTCACGGTTCTTCTCTGCATGGGACATGTGACTTCCGCTCTGTGATTGGCTCTGGCTAAGGCGCACAGTGTGTACACTGCCCTCACGATTTTGTCTCCTCTCTAAGTTGCCAAAACGGTCCACGTGTTGGGATGCCCTGGATTCTGCCTGTTGTTCACCTTGTTCTGCCATTATCAACTGTTTATTTCACTCTTGCACAAGCTCTCCCCACAAACGGCGCCAATTGTAGGGTCAGATTCTGCAGCCCAAGCCCAAGAAGGTGTGGATTTGGAGCCCACTGAACCCAAAACAATAAATTTGTAGAGAGTGGGTGAAAGAGCTAGGCTAATAATGAAAATAACAGTATTAAACGGTAATGATGACAGGAAGATTTGAATTAATATGTGCTCGGACAGTGGTGAATGTCTCGTCCGAGGAGGTGATTTTCATTGATGAACTTAGGTTACAAATGTTGGAGCTACAGTAAAATAATATACTCTTCTCTCTCTCTTCTTTTTCGATCCTCCCTCTATCAGAGACCCCTCTCTCTTATATAGTACTGCCTTTCTACATCCCCACCGTCCACTTGTTCACCATCTGGGCGCCCACTTAAGTGCATGTCCCATCACACTCCCCCTTTAGCCCTGTCTGAGTGGCGGTAGCTGAGGATGCACTGTTCAGGGGTCTTCTCCACATAAATGCGGCCAGGAGGGTAGGTGCAGTGCATTAAATGTGGTGGTTGAAGTCTCTCCTTGATATTTCTCTGTTCCTGTTACCTTCTTGTGTGTCCGAGGCTCCCTTTCTCCCTTAACACTTGTCAAACAGATCGCTTGACACGTGTCGGACAAAAAACCTCGTCGGGTCCGAGGGTACCGGTCTCCTCGGACATATGAACATCTCCTCGGACAGTGCACGTACTCATCTCCGGACATTCTCCTTTTACATGGGCCTCTGACTGTCTGTCTTGGTCTCCTCGGACGAACAGTATTCCTCATATAGGGCCTTGGGCCCAATAAGTTGGGTTGGGCTTTCTCCCCCCACAATATATATATATATATATATATAATTTTTTTTGTTCTTATCTTTTTCTCCCATAATTTTAAGTTGATAAAATCTTAATTTGATTAAAATCCCAAAAAAAAAAAAAAAATGCAACGTGAAAAACAGCAACATAGTATATGATTTTGTTCTAAAGATCTGTTTTAAAATTCTATTCAACTACTTTTAGTGTTTTAATAAAACACTAAATTCCCTTCACTTTTTTTTTTTTTTTTTTTGGGGATAAACACGAAAGCTTAGTTAATATCAACTTTTTTTCTACACGGTTTTACTTTTACTTTTTAATATTTTGTGATATAAACTTTTTTTTATTCTAACGTATTACACAATTTCTTCATTTTTTTTTTTTTTTGGTCATCTTTTTTATAGGTTAAGTTTCACAATTAAAAAAGAAAAAAAAAATTAGATAAATGATACAACTTTTTTTTTTTTTAATAGGAATAATTGATACAACTTAATTACCTACTAGCCTCATCACAGGCGCTCTGCCCGTGTGATGAGGCTCTTTTTTATTTTATTTTGAGTTTAATGCAATTTTGAATTTTGAATTTATCTATTGTAGAAGGCAATTTTAAAAAAACTAAAATTTAGGATTTGAAATAGAGTAAAGTGCTGGATTTAATGTGTGCTAGTTTTTAGGAAAAAAAATGTATCAAACATGTGCGAAATGTATTTAAATAAAGAGTGTGCTAATTTTTAGGAAAACAATTTGTCTGGTAGTCTTACAATTTTAACCCTATTTTTTATTTTTTAATAATAAGGATTATTTAATTTAATTTTTTGTTTTTTGTTTCTCAAAAAAAAATTCTAATTAGATTAGGGGTATTTTTGACATTTTTTAAAATCATAACTAACTTTCTAAACCCTCTAAATATATAGAAATAATACATATTATAAAGTTACATTATCTCTTTCTTCTAATCAAATATCATATTCCTCTTATCAATATATATATATATATATATATTGTAGGGTCAATTTTTGCTGCCCAAGTCCAAGAAGATATGGATTTTGAGCCCACTGAACCCAATACAATAAATTTGTAGAGAGTGGGTGAAAGAGCTAGGCTAACAATGAAATAACAGTATTAACAGCAATGTTTGTGGATGAATTTGTGTTAATATGTGCTCGGACAGATGTAAATGCAACGTCCGAAGAGGTGTTTTTCATTTATAAACTTGGGTTACAATTCTTGGAACTACAGTAATGGGATACACTCTTTTCTACTTCTGATTTTCGATCCCCCTCTATCAGAGGCATCCCTATCTTATATAGTACTCCCTTCCTACATCTTCACCGTCCACTTGTTCATCATCAAGACGCCCACTTGAGTGCGTGTCCCATTATATTCCCCCTTTAGCCTTGTGTGAGTGGCGGTAGCTGAGAATGCACTGTTCAGGGGTCTTCTCCACATAAATGCGGCCAGGAAGGTAGGTGCAGTACATTTAATGCGGTGGTTGAAACCTGTCTCTTAGATATTTCTCTATTCCTGTTGTCTTCATGCGTGTCCGAGGTTCATTTCTCTTCTAACATTTGTCAGAAAGGTCACTTGAACTCCCCATGCACCTGTCGGGCCAAACTTCTTCGGATCCGAGGATATTGTAGTCCTCGGACATATGAACATCTCCTCGGATCGTACACGTGTTCCTCTCCAGACATGCTCCTTTTACATGGGCCTCTGATTGAATGTTTTCATCTCCTCGGACGAACAGTGTTCCTCAAATAGGGCCTTGGGCCTAATACGTTGGGTTGGGCTTTTCTCCCCCCACATTAGCCCCTCAAAATTGTAGTTTTTCCCTCGCACCCGAAGAGAAAAAGTAGGCTTTTGACTTGCCACGGAGCAAAAGCTTGAGAACAGGCAAAATTGAACTGGCACGTGTGTAGACGTAGGGACAGACGCTTCATTAATGCCGCTGCGGTTTCCATATTCCCAAGGCGCTGCATTAATTGCACCAGGTGGCGCTTTGTCCTTCGTATCCAACGATGATTGACTGATCCAACGGTTGTGGTTTTTCTTCAGAATTTGGGCGAGAGTGCCCCTGACCCTTCGCTTGACCCCGTATAAAACTTCAGAGGAAGTTATTTCTTCCTCACTTTGCAAATCTTCAGACGCTGCAGCAAGAACAAGCGTGCCACTCCGTCCAAATCTCTCAGTCTCTGGTTTCAGACTTCCCCAGAATCAGCACGAACCCTTCTTCAAGCCTGAAATCCTTTCTCCGATTTAGTCCTGGTGAGTCGTCGTCCACCAAATCATGTAGTTCTCTCTTCGGCCAGTCGTTTTGTTTAAGCACCATGGGGAAACTCCAGTACTTGGTGGATAGCCCTGAGCAACTGGAGGCGTTTAGGGCCGCATATCGCATGCCCCCAAATGTGGGTGTGAGGTATTGCCCCCCAGAAAAAATACTAACAGATTGGAAGACGGGAGAAGTCGTTATCCCCCTCATCGCCTTCAAAGAAGGGGGAATGACAATCCCCATGGGTCCCATCACCACTAGCTACCTTCGGAACCATAGGCTTACTCCCTGGCAATGCGCACCCAATATGTTTAGGATCCTAGGAGCGATTGAGGACCTTAACCGTCACATAGGATTGGGACTCACCTGGCTCGATGTAGTACATATGTACGAATGCCACAGCCAGTAAGATGCGGGATATTACTTAAAATCCCGGTTGGACGTTGTTAGGCTCATTTCCTGCCTTCCCAAATCCAACAAAGGGATGAAAGACGACTATGTGATCGTCTCGAGTGCATGGCATGACGGCCATCGTTGCCCAACCAAGCATGGGAAGTCAGGTGGGACATGTTAGATTTAGGCACACTAACCATAGGCTTAGGGTCCTCGTCTTTTAATGGTTTCTGATTCCTCTTTGGTTGCTATTTCTGAGTTTCTAACCATGTTTTGCTGTGATTTGTAACAGATAAAAGACAAGTTTCTCATCGGCTCAGCCTTACAAATACTTCCGCCCTTAATTACCTTTTAAGGTCAGAGATTTTCGTGAGCGAGGACGGGCAATTGCGATCTGCACCCCTTATTCTGGGATACACAGGGAAGCCAAAGGGTTTCCAACCAGTCAGCAACGCAATTGTCCAGGGATACCATCGCCTAGCATGTATTGACGTTGGTCGGAAAGGTTTTTTGGCGCCAGACGATCTTGAGCCCGTACCCCATCCAAATCCTTGGGCTATACCCCCTCTTGTCCAGCCACTCCAGCAAGTTCCCCTCAGACAAGCGGTTGAAGGTGAGATGGTCGGCTCTTCCACCTCCTCGCTAGAAGAGCAAATAGACGGATTTCAATTTGAGGGAGAGGCTTCAGGAGTGAACCAAGTGGTAGAGGTCTCAGACGCCGAGGAAGAGGCCTACGAACAGTCAGACGTCCACCTTAATTTACTAGCCACTCATTCCGAAGACTCCTCGAACGACGACATGGATCTGAGGAGTTTAATGAAAGGCAGGGGCAAAAAGCCCGAGCAGAAAGATGCTGGGACGTCTAAACCAGTAGTGACCCTTCCCCTAGTGCCTACACAGGTCCCTGACCCAGGTTTGAAACCCATACCAAACCTGCAGAAGAAGAGGCCCCACGAGCCTGAGGAGAGGGAGGTGGTTATGCTGCCCAAGACAAATAAACAACAAAAGGTGGCAAGGGACCAACGAAGCAAAAGGGCCTCTTCCACTGAAAATCGGGACGAAGTCGTCGCCGACGTCCGCCGAGGAGGAGGACCTCGCAACTGGTCTCCAAGGCTGGCGCTGGATGGCTCCCCCATTCCTTGGGACACATCCCTCAGGAATTATGACGGGGGAAGGGCAGGGTACGTTGCTGAGGCTCTGCAGCAGCCATTCCTTCTCCCACATGACATGGCCTCCTTCAGGCGCTTCAGCCAGCAGGAGCTATTCTTGTCCCTTAAGAGGGATATGGCCATGGTAAGTGCACTATTCCTTAATTCAGGTTTTATCCTTAATTGGCTTTGCTTCCTTTCTTAACCTAATGTTGAAAATGTTGTCATGCAGATTACTCAGCAGATTTACGTGGCCGAGGAATGGAACAAGGAGTCCAACCTCAAGGCCCAAGCAGCAGCCCAGTCCCAGTCTGAGGTGGAGGCATCTCTCGGCCAGCTGAAGGAGGAATGTGCTCGTATGTCCGAGGACCTTAAAGAGGTGACCACTCAGAAGCGAAGCCTCGATGCTGGGATCAAGAATGTTGAAAAACAGGTCGAGGAGCAGCGTAAACTGCTGAACACGTCAGAGGTCAACCTGGCGACTGAAAGGGAGATAGTGAAGGGCCTCAGAGCTGAACTCCAAATGGCCAAAGAGAGCGCCAAAGCAGCTGAGCAAAAGGCTCAACTGGCCAAGGAGTCAGTTGAAGCTGAGAGGAAGGCGGCGTATCAGTTGGGGGTAGATGTGACTGGGCAGCAGCTCACTGAGCAATTTGCCTCAGTTAGTCGTGAGTACTGCAACATAACATGGCAAAAGGCATTAGACGCTGCTGGGATCCCCTCGGACTCTCTCCTGAGGTTACCTGGGAGCACGTACTATGATCCTGACATCCGAGAGCTCCCGGTGGATGATCCTTCTGCCTCACGGCTTCCTGAGGCTTCTGAGCCAAACCTGGTCAGCCAAGCTCCTCCGTCCACCCTTGGTGCACCCAAAGAGGCTGGTCAGCCAGGTGACAAGGATAAGCCAGCTGAACCAGTCAAAGGAAAGGGCCAAGGGTCGGGTAAAGAGAAAACTCCTGCTGAGCCCAAGGATCAAGCCTCTAAAGCATCTGCTCGGACAGGCCAGGCTGCTGATCCTGTGCTCCCTCCAGCAAAAGAGTAGATATATAGGGCTTTTGTTTTGTACTTGTATTTACTTTTGTTTTCGTCTAAGGAATTGTAAACTCTTCTTTTATTTATAGAATGGCTTCCCATTGGTCTCTGCTGTTTTTAATACATGTCTTACTACTTATTACTGTTGCATGTAACTGCACATTGCACTTATAACGAAATAATGCAAATAAACTTGATTGATACATCATACTGATGGTGTGAATAATTAAAATTGATATTGAAAAGAACAATTCGAATAAAAGTTACTAACAGGTAATGATTGCAGCGAGTAGTTGTGTAAGTGAGACAGTCATAAGTATAACTAAGGAAGACAGTCATAAGTGATAATTAATTTAAACGCAATCAGGAATTTTAGTACTAAGCCCCAGTGACAATAGCTGTGTGGGGGTATTGACTAACCTGTGTCATTTGATTCAAGGACCACGGGGGACGAACGTATTCGAGTGTTAACTAACCCTAATCATCTAGTCCGAGGACTACAGGCATGATTGGATTTAAGTTTGAACACTTAGAGAACTGCACTGGAGTGTTAACTAACCCTAATCATCTAGTCCGAGGACTACAGGCATGATTGGATTTAAGTTTAAACACTAGAACTGCGACGGAGTGTTAACTAACCCTAATCATCTGGTCCGAGTACTACAGGTATGATTGGATTTAAGTTTAAACACTATAGAACTGTAACTGAGTGTTAACTAACTCTAATCATCTGGTCTGAGGACTACAGGCATGATTGGATTTAAGTTTAAACACTATAAAACTGTAACTGAGTGTTAACTAACCCTAATCATCTGGTCCGAGGACTACAGGCATGATTGGATTTAAGTTTAAACACTTAAGCTAGTGGCGAATGAGTGTTAACTAACCCTAATCATCTGGTCCGAGGACTACAGGCATGACTGGATTTAAGTTTAAACACTTGAGAGAAAACTTTACGCAGTGAATTGGCACGTCGGTTGAAGAAAAGATTTGATTAATAAAAGTACCTCTTGAGGTTATTTACATTCCATGGACGCGGTATTACATGACTATCTAGGTCTTCCAAGAAATATGCCCCAATGCCTGCTCCTGAAGTGATGCGGTATGGTCCTT
The DNA here is from genome assembly GCA_019022515.1 of Quercus aquifolioides. Lineage (NCBI taxonomy): Eukaryota > Viridiplantae > Streptophyta > Magnoliopsida > Fagales > Fagaceae > Quercus > Quercus aquifolioides. The sequence continues at coordinate 76,036 of JAFHAW010000205.1, forward strand.
CCCAATTGGGTCCTAGTTTTCCCCAAGCTGGATTCTTTGCGGTGCCCACAACTTTCCTCAGCACTAGATCACCAGGCTCTAGAGGCCTTAGCTTCACGTTAGCATCATAGCCTTGCCTGAGTTTTTGTTGGTAATGTGCCAGCCGAACCATTGCATTCTCCCTCCTTTCCTCAATCAAGTCTAAGCTCTTCTGTAGTTACTCATCGTTGTCGGCCGGACTGAACGAGCTAGTTTTTAACGTTGAGAACCTGGTCTCCAAGGGAATGACAGCTTCAGCCCTATAGGTCATTGAGAAGGGGGTCTCTCCAGTAGACCTACGAGGCGTAGTCCTGTAAGCCCAAAGTACGTGTGGCAGTTCTTCTACCCATTTGCCCTTTGCATCATCCAGCCTCTTCTTTAAGCCATTCAGTATGACCTTGTTGACAGCTTCTGCTTGTCCATTACCCTGGGGATAGGCTGGAATGGAGTATCTGTTCATAATTCCCAACTCACTGCAATAATTCCTGAATGCCTTGCTATCGAACTGTAAGCCGTTGTCTGAGATGAGAGTGTGAGGAACTCCAAACCGAGTGACAATATTCTTCCACACGAACTTTTGCACATCAACGTCTCTGATATTGGCTAGTGGCTCGGCTTCAACCCACTTGGTAAAATAGTTTGTGTCGACCAGGAGGTACTTCTTGTTTCCTGCAGCTTTGGGGAAAGGTCCCACAATATCCAAGCCCCATTGGGCGAAGGGCCATGGGCTAGATAGCGGATTAAGATTTCCCCCTGGCTGGTGAATGTTTGGAGCGAAGCGCTGACATTGATCACACCTTTTGACATATTCGTGTGCCTCCTTTTGCATGTTAGGCCACCAATAGCCTTGGGTGAGGGCTCGGTGAGCCAAGGACCTACCTCCAGTGTGGCTCCCACAGATTCCTTCGTGCAGTTCTTCTAGTAATGGCTTAGTCGCCTCGGGATGCATGCATAACAAGTATGGTCCCGAGTAGGAGCGTCTGTATAATTTCTGGTCCTCGGATAACCAGAATTTGGTCGCCTTCCTCCGAACTTTATCAGCTTCTCCCTTCTCTTCAGGCAATATATCTTCTTTGAGAAATTTGATTAAAGTATCCATCCAGCACGGCCCGGCCCTGACCTGGTGAACTTGGACTGCCTCTGCTTTCGCCTCTGTAGGCCTATGCAAGTCCTCGACGAGGATGATCCTCGGCAGGTCTTGCGCCGAAGAGGTGGCAAGCGTGGCCAAGGAGTCAGCATGTGAGTTACCACTTCTGGGGATGTGCAGCAAACTGAAAGAGTCGAACTCTGATTGCAGATGTTTAAAACGACCCAAGTACCCCTGCATTCTTTCGTCCTTCGCCTCAAACTCGCCTTGTACTTGACCTACTACCAATCTTGAGTCCGAGAACAACTCCACGGACTTCCCACCCATTCTACGGACCATAGTCATTCCCATCAGTAGGGCCTCATACTCCGCCTCATTATTCGTTGCCGAGAAGTCCAGCCTTAACGATTTCTCGATAATGATTTTCTCGGGGGATATCAATACTAGCCCAACTCCAGAACCTCTTTGGTTTGCCGCGCCATCAACGTACGCTTCCCAATGGGAGGGATTCTGTTGGGAGATCATGCCAACTGATTTTTCATCCATGCCTGACGTGGGCTTTACTTCTTCTAACTGGGGCTCCGTGAACTCGGCCACCAAATCCGCGAGGACCTGTCCCTTGACCGATGTGCGGGGCATATATCTTATATCGAAAGCCCCTAAGATTGTGCCCCACTTGGCAATCCGACCAGTGTAATCAGCACTTCGGAGTATAGCCTTGAGTGGGAGTTGAGTGAGAACAATGACCGTGTGGGCCTGGAAGTAGTGAGGTAGCTTCCGTGTGCCAAGCACTACTGCTAGAATAGCCTTCTCTAGAGGCAAGTAACGAATCTCAGCCTCATACAGTGACTTGCTTACGTAATAAACGGGCCTTTGTACTCTAGAGTCTGATCGTATCAACACCAGGCTCACCGCATAGGGAGCTACAGCGATGTAGGCGAACAGTACCTCATCTGGCTCAGGACTGGACATGATTGGTGGCCGAGCCAGATAATCCTTGAGTTGTTGGAATGCCAAAGCACATTCTTCAGTCCATTCGAATCCCTTCCACTTGTTGAGCAGAGAGAAAAAGGGCCGACACCTGTCCGCTGATCTAGAGATGAACCGATTGAGGGCAGCAGTCATTCCGGTTAGTTTCTGAACCTCCTTGGGATTCCGAGGAGCTCGTAGATCATTGATGGCCTTTATCTGGTCGGGGTTAACCTCAATTCCTCTGTGGGTGACCATGTATCCCAAAAACTTGCCGGACCCCACCCCAAATGAGCACTTAGAAGCATTTATTCGTAGCTTGTACTTTCGTAGAATCTCAAAGGTACTTTCAAGGTCCTTCACATGCTCGGCTACAACCGTGCTCTTCACCACCATGTCATCTATGTAAACCTCGATATTTTTGCCCAGCTGTGGCTCGAACATCCTCGTCATCATCCTCTGGTAGGTAGCACCCGCGTTCTTCAAGCCAAACGGCATCACTTTATAGTGGTTGTTACCAATAGGGGTGACAAAAGCAGTTTTCTTCTGGTCTTCCGGGGCTAATGGTATCTGGTGGTAGCCTTGGAAGGCGTCTAGGAAGCTCATCCGAGGGTGGCTGACAGTGGCATCTACCAGCTGATCAATTTTCGGCATAGGGAATGGATCTTTAGGGCAAGCCCTATTCAAATCGGTGAAGTCTACGCACACTCGCCATTTCCACTCTTCTTCTTTACTACCACGGTATTTGCCAGCCATTCAGGATAAAAAACTTCTTTGATAGCCCCAGCTTGTTTGAGTTTCGCTACCTCCTCTCTCACTGCGTCAGCATGTTCCTTGGACGGGCGCCGAATAGGCTGTTTCTTGGGGGTGACCAGTGGATTCACCTTCAAGTGGTGGCATATAAACTGTGGGTCCACCCCTGGGGCTTCGTAAGCACTCCAGGCAAACACATCGAGATTTTGCTTGAGGAACTCTATTAGCTCTTCCCTCTCTTGAAGAGGCAGCTGAGATCCGACTTGAAAGAACCTATCAGGATCATCTCCAATGACCACTTTCATTAGATCCTCACATCGAGTGCCTTCATCTGGTTCTTCGACGGGCAATCCCCGAGACTGTAGTTGCTACAAATCCCTTCTGGCTGTGTCCGAGGACTCGGCTGGGGTCTTATGTTGAATGGCAGCTACCAGGCACTGTCGAGCAACAGACTGGTCTCCTCGGATCTCATGTATCCGCCCTTCTGATGGATATTTGACCTTTTGGTGCAAAGTAGAGGGAACAACCCCAAGTGCGTGAATCCAAGGTCTGCCTACGAGTGCCGTGTAGGGCGAATATGCGTCCACAACTATAAAGTCCAACTCCACAACCTCGGAGCTGGACTGCACAGGTAAGTGTATCCGGCCTTTCGGGATGACAGGCCTTCCTTCAAAGCTCAAGAGGGGGGGAATCGTATGGCGTCAGGTCTTGGGGTTTTAGGCCTAGCCTCTTATAGAGGTCTAGGTACATTATCTCCACAGCACTGCCCTGGTCCACCATCACCCTCTTTACATCGTACCCTCCAATTCTGAGGGTGATGACTAGTGCATCATCATGGGGTTGGATGGTGCCAATCATGTCTTCGTCCGAGAACCCCATGACCAGCGGGGCACAAGACTTAGCTCTCTTCGGTCCTCGGCTTGACTCCCCTGCGGATGGTCAGCCTACCGACATAACTTTCAATGGCCAGGATCTTGTTATCCCCGGCGCGGCGAAGACAACGTTTATAGTCCCTAGCGGCAGCTTTGAGGGGTCATCTCTGCGCGGCCCTGAGCCCGCCTGCCCTCGGCCGCTGGAGGGGTGCAAGAGGTGTTTCAGTTTACCATCGCGAACCAGTTGGTCCAAGTGATCCCACAGGCTCCTACAATCTTCCGTGGTATGCCCATGGTCTTGATGGTACTGGCAGTAGAGATTATGGTTACATCTCTCGGGATTTCCTACCATCTTGTTTGGCCACCTGAAGAACGATTCATTCTTGATTTTTTCCAGGACCTGGTGTACTGGCTCTTTGAACACGGTGTTGACCGATTGAGGATTCGTCGATCCTGATTGCCCGGCAAAATCCCTCCGCGGTTTACTGTGGTTGTAACGGTCCGACCTGAAATCCCTCCTCTCCTGAGGGATAACCTTGTCCTTTCCCTTGCCCTGGTGCTGATCTTCTTCAACCCTCTTATACTTTTCTATGCGGTCCATTAGTTGACGCACGTTTGTGACCGGTTTGCTAGATAAAGATGCCCTCAAACCGTGGTCAGTGGGGAGGCCGAGCTTGAACGTGCTGAGGGCCATTGCATCATTGTTGCCCTCCACATCATTGAACATCTCCCAGTATCTATCTGAAAATGCCTTCAAGGACTCGCCCTCCTGCATGGACAAGGATAGCAGTGAAGAGAAGGGTCTGGCCACTCTTCGGCATGTGACAAAACGGGAGCCGAATGCTTGAGTGAGCTCTTTGAAGGAGTTGATGGAGCCTGCCTTCAAGCCGTCAAACCACCTCATGGCAACAGGCCCAAGACTGGAAGGGAAAACCTTGCACATCAGAGCTTCGTCTCTGGAGTAGACAGCGATCCTCTGGTTAAAATGACTCACATGCTCCACGGGGTCAGTTTTACCATTGTAGATGGTGAACGTTGGCTGGTTAAAGCGCCGAGGGAGTCTGGCCTCCTCAATCCTGCGCGTGAAGGGTGACTTAGATATCTGATTCAGAGCCCTGTTCATGGCATCGTTCTCCATGTCCTCACATGATGGGCTTCTACATTGCCTCTTACGATGGGATTCCTCTTCATAGGTGTAGGACTCGCTGGCTGGTGTCTTAGATTTATGCTGATAAGAGACATCCTGCTCGTCATCAAGATCATCCTCAGAGTATGAGGAAGCCCGTTTCCTCTTTGCATGGCGCAACTCCCTTTTTAGTTTTTTTACTTCCAGTTGTAAGTTACGGTTCTTCTCTGCATAGGACATGTGACTTCCGCCCTGTGATTGGCTCTGGCTAAGGCGCACAGTGTGTACACTACCCTCACGATTTTGTCTCCTCTTTAAGTTGACAAAATGGTCCACGTGTTGGGATGCCCTGGATTCTGCTTGTTGTTCACCTTGTCCTGCCATCATCAACTGTTGTTTTCACTCTTGCATAAGCTCTCCCCACAGACGGCGCCAATTGTAGGGTCAATTTTTGCTGCCCAAGCCCAAGAAGATATGGATTTTGAGCCCACTGAACCCAAGACAATAAATTTGTAGAGAGTGAGTGAAAGAGCTAAGCTAACAATGAAATAACAGTATTAGACAGCAATGTTTGTGGATGAATTTGTGTTAATATGTGCTCGGACAGATGTAAATGCAACGTCCGAAGAGGTGTTTTTCATTTATAAACTTGGGTTACAATTCTTGGAACTACAGTAATGGGGTACACTCTTTTCTACTTCTGATTTTCGATCCCCCTCTATCAGAGGCATCCCTATCTTATATAGTACTCCCTTCCTACATCTTCACCGTCCACTTGTTCATCATCAATACGCCCACTTGAGTGCGTGTCCCATCATATTCCCCCTTTAGCCTTGTGTGAGTGGCGGTAGCTGAGAATGCACTGTTCAGGGGTCTTCTCCACATAAGTGCAGCCAGGAAGGTAGGTGCAGTGCATTTAATGCGGTGGTTGAAACCTGTCTCTTAGATATTTCTCTATTCCTGTTGTCTTCATGCGTGTCCGAGGTTCATTTCCCTCCTAACATTTGTCAGAAAGGTCACTTGAACTCCCCATGCACCTGTCGGGCCAAACTTCTTCGGATCCGAGGATATTGTACTCCTCGGACATATGAACATCTCCTCGGATCATACACGTGTTCCTCTCCAGACATGCTCCTTTTACATGGGCCTCTGATTGAATGTTTTCATCTCCTCGGACGAACAGTGTTCCTCAAATAGGGCCTTGGGCCCAATACGTTGGGTTGGGCTTTTCTCCCCCCCCCCCCCCCCCCCACATATATATATATATATATATATATCATATTCCTAATGGGATTTTATATAGTTAAAATAGGATTTATATAATAGATTTTAACTGGAACTCTACTTCTCTTACAAGTACATGTAGATAGAGCACTATTTAAAATAGATCAATTATCTAGTATTGACATCATGATACATAACTCAATTACATTGCTACAAGGTAATATAGTCATTTTTTTGCGGGGGGGGGGGGGGGGGGGGGGGGGGGGGGGGGAAGAAGGAAATGTATTCATTTAGATCTAGTTTATAAATTAAATTGCAAGAAAGAAGTATCCGTTTCAACTTTCATTCTACATAAAAGACATGCATGCTGCGGTCCATCTCTCTCTTCAAATTTTTCTTATTTATAGAAATTGAGTTGAACTAAAACTCTACTACAACTCAACTATGCTATTTAAGAATGCTAAAATCAATCAATAAAAAAAATCAAAATTAAGTGAAGAACTACAAAAGGAAGGATTTGTCTTTTTCGGTGAGAAGAATTACCTTTATGTGAGAAGAGCTATCTTCTTTTTATTTTTATTTATTGCATTTCTATTTTTCTATTGATGTAGTACAATTATTGCTTAAATTTTATGATTTTTTAAAAATATTTTAGATAATGCAGTTCATCTTAATTATTGATTTTTTTTTTTTTTTTGATTTGGTGTTCTTAATTGATTGTACGAATTATTTCCTCACTAATAGCAATATCAAAATGGCTAGACACAAATGTCAATATCAAAATGGCTAGGCATGGGTAATTCATATTTAAACTTTTACATTTACATTGCAATGCAATATTTGTTTTCTCTTTATGTACCTTTATTTATCTATTTTTGAAATTATTTTGAGTGTGGTACCCTAAAAGGTCTAGATACTAACGTAGTTCAATTATTGCTATGTTATGATTTTTTATAAAAAAATGTGGATAATGCAATTCATCTTAATTATTGATATTATTTCATTATTTGTTGTTCTTAATAGATTATGCTAATTATTTCCTCTGTTATGGCAATATTAAAATGGCTGTGATTGGTAATTTATACGTAAACTTTTACATTTACATTGCAATCTAAATACTTATATTTTTGTAATTTATGGAATTTTTTTGGGTTATATATGCAAGAAATTTATATATGGTTAGCACTTCTACTAGTCTACATGTTAGCAAGTATAATGGAAATTTAATATTTTACTACTACGAGATTTTAGAAATTTAAATATTGCCATAATTTTTAAATTATTAATACTATTTTATTTGTAATTAAATGTAATTATATTATCAATTTAAAAAAAAAATCTATATATAATTTTTTTTATTAAGGCATGCATCACACGAGCATAATAATAGTATACTATAAAACAAAAGCCTCTTACCAATATTTTATTTTTTATTGACTTCTTTAGAGCTTGCCACTAAGGATTTGGAGCTCTCACATTATTTCACGTTAGCCATATTAAAAATAAATAAAAAATAAAAATAAATTCACTCAAACGCAAAAACAAAACCACAAAACCCGATACCTCCCTAAAACTCATATCTCAACGCAAAAAACTTCTCCCCAAAATATTTCTCTTTGTTTCTCCCCCAAACTA